>JBCNYG010000020.1:18303359-18313691 GCA_039654305.1 Porochilus rendahli
TTGATTGATTGATTGATTGATTGATTGATTGATTGATTGATTGATTGATTGATTGATTGATTGATTGATTGATCGATAATGATGGTAAACGCAACTTCCAATTTGCAAGCTGATAACAGTTCTTGTACAAGGACAAGCTCCATTTGATTCAGAAAAAAAGACAAATCAAAAGCCGGAGGGAAAAAGAAACTCATTATCCAAACATTTCAATAAGGTGGGATATATTCATCTGACACCAATTCATCTGCCACAGATGAGTGTCTCACTGTATATTCCCCAAGGACAGTGGTAAAGAAGTGAAAGAAGTTTAAAGGGCTTTTCTTTCAATGCCCCTCGTGCCGCTTTCACTGAGAAAGTAATCTCATCTGCCTGGATAATCATTTGAGCTTCTGTCAGCCAGGAAATAACCCCATGACCTGTCTGAGATTAACATCACCTTGAATTATTAATTTTCTCTCTATTCAAAGGGCTGGCTCCAGAGGCAGCTCTTGAACATCAGCCAGGGTGTTTGGACTGTCACTGAGTCTGGGTCAACAGGCCGGTCATCCTCACGATGAAAAGAATATCAGGGCATTCTGATGAAGCTGAACAGTAGGAGTCAGAGCTGTAGTCAAGATTAGAACACTTAAACTTAATTACTGGCCCCATTTCCAGTTAATAAGCGACATAAAAGCCATCTATGATTCACTTTTATCGAATAATTAAAAGCTAGATGTGAGCATAAGCTGTGTGGAAATCAATAAGCAGGGGGGATTGAAAACATAAAAAAGAAGTAGAGAAAGAAAAAGAAGATGAAAAAGAAAATAAGAAGGACATAAAAAACTAATTATGAAGAGAATAAAGAAAAAGATGATGAAGAAGAAGACAAAGAAGAAGACAAAGAAGAATACAGTGAAATGGTAGAGGAAAATAATGAAGATGAAGAGTTAAAAAAGAGGCAAAAAATTCTAAAGAAAAAGATGAAAATTAAAGAAACAATAAAAAAATAAAAAGAAGAAGAAAAAAGGAATAAGATAAGTAAAAAGAAGACTAAAAATGAGAATAACAACAAGGGTAAGAAAAGGAGAAGACATAGTAAGAAGCAAAATAGGGAGAAGAAAGAAGAAGAAGGAATAAAGAAAGAAAATATATATTGCAGCTGTAAACAGACGAATGCTGTAGACTCTCTTGTCTCAAAAACATTATAGCTTCAGTTGTGACTGTTATAAACGCTGACAATGGAGACTCCTTAAAAAAATAACATTTCTCATAATAGAGAAATATGTTGTATGATATATTAATTTATGTTCGTATAGACCCAATGCAGAAGGGTACTACAGGTGGAGATAAAGGATACAAACTGGCACTGGTATAGGATCCTACTTTTCACTTCAGGCTTTTATGTTGGTAAAATTGTGAATGTTCTAGGAAGTTTACTTTTAAAATCCAGCCTTCATTTACACGGCCTGTTTGTCAAACCCAGTATTTGCCTTTGTTCAGGCTGCTAGCATTAGTATGACTGCTGTTGATCTGTTTAATGTGGCTTCACTGATTCCTCATGCTTCATGAACCACTCTATCACCATTTTAGACCTGATTTTATATCCATGGCATGAGAAAAGACAAAGTTTATTGATGAGACAACACATTTTCTACATTCAGGATATCAATTGATTTCATTTTATTGCCACAATAATGTTGCTGAGCCACGACCTGACCAACTAGAGCATCAATGCTATGGAGATTATGCACTGAGATCAATACTGTAGGATCTGTAGTCCTTTTTCTCCAGACATGTCAATATGTTAGGCAGGGTTAAAGACTCTTGTGAATACAATGGGAGTTCACATTCTAGTGACTATGAGGATAATAATGCTGCCATAGATGAGCGTGACAGTAGATCCAAAATGGCTTATGCAGTTAATATTTTCCCAACTTGGCTTTCCTGTCATCAACTGGTTTAGGAACAAAATTATTTTTTTATTTTTTTATTTTTTGTGATTTCTGCACTTGTTGTTTGTGCAGCTCAGCACTGGCTGACGATGTGTTACGCTACACAAGTCAATGAGGTAGCCCAGCCAATTCAACGAGTTACCATTAACATTACTAGACTGGAACTGCCAATCAGAAAGGCAACATGTTGCACACACTTTCAAAACAGGCATGGACTGACGTTGATGGAAGGAATTGCTGATGATATATGATGTTTTAAATAGTTACTAACACTAATTCACCACAGGTACACTGTCTTCATAATATATTTACTGTATGTCAGATTTATGTGGGTTTATATCAGTGTTGTGTACTGTAATTGTAATTGTAAGTCTTTCAGTTGACACAAGGAAGAAACCTTTTGAGGAACCAGGTTGTTATTTTTTTTTTTACCTGGGACTAGAATAGACTTCTAATTCCTTCATTTAAATTAATTTAATCGATTTATCTAAAATTTTGATTAATCCATTGCTGTCTTTTTAATGTAAAAAAAATAAATAAATAAAAATTTACGCAAACCTTGCACAAAGACACAGCAGGTGTTGCTGGAGAGAAGCAAACACCACAATGCCTTTAGGAAAGTATTTTTTTCACTGATTATTAAAAGCCAAACAGTGTGTACATTTGTTACTTG
Organism: Porochilus rendahli; assembly: GCA_039654305.1. NCBI lineage: Eukaryota > Metazoa > Chordata > Actinopteri > Siluriformes > Plotosidae > Porochilus > Porochilus rendahli. The sequence continues at coordinate 18,305,964 of JBCNYG010000020.1, forward strand.
TTTGTTTTCCATGCTGTCTTAAAGATGATAAGTTGGGAGAAAAAAAACAGTCGAAGGAAATGTCCTCTTCCTGAGTCAGGTCACACACATGAATGGAAAGTCCATCAAGAGGGATTAGAGTTCACTAATATATTCACAGATTATTATTCTGTCTGAAAACCCTGGAGTGAAGCAGTACAGGGAAAATGTGTGTGAATATTAAGCCAATAATGACTGGAACATTTTTTTTTTCCAATGTCAGGTCATCTCTTCATCAAATGACTCAGCTTAGAGAGAGAGAGCGCGAGAGAGACAGAGAGAAAAATGAAAATACTGGTGAATTAGGGGTCATTTGCCATGAAAATGATTGTATGGTTTAATGAAACATTTGAACATTTCAATTTAATATCAGGATAAATGATCTAAAATGGAAGAAAGCTCTGTGGCTCTCCAGCCATGTGGAAGTGGATTGTGTTTCTTTTTAGTTCACACAGAAGACGGACAGTGCTTTCTCTCCAAGGGCAAATTCTGCTCTCAGCTGGGGATATTAGACATCATACTAACTCTGGAACAGGGGGATTTGGGGAGACGCTCAGTGAATAAACACACAGCACTTCCCTTGGAGACCACTGAACCTTGCATTTCTTAAGGTCAAGATCACTTGATGGTGGCAGTTTTACTTTTAGTGAGCAGAACTTCAGCAAAGAATGACCTCTCGGTGTGCCCCAGTTAGGGTGATCACTCTACTTTCATCGTAAAGCCATTAGTACTTCATCACATGCACTACGGGTTGAAGTTTTTGGGAAAATGGTATGGAGTAAAACAAATTTTATATCCATCTCACAACCTTAAACTTGATCTATTTTTAAAGTGATCTCATATCCGCAAGATACGGAGTAAAACACTTGTTAGAGGAAAATATTCTTGGATAGCACAACATGGCCCGACATGACACACCACTTTGACCACTGTTAATGCCAAAAGATCACTTTTTCATTGATCACAGCAATTTGTTAATATTTATTAATTTAATTTATTTGTTATTATTTAGTTAATTTTTATTTATACAGCAATGAGGTCCTTGCGCATCCTATCTCAGCCAATCTCATCCTATCTCAGCCAACACTGGGCGAAAGCGGGGTGAACCAGGAACAGCTTGCTGGACCTTCTCAGGACCTGCACATACACAACCTTTCATACTCACACTTCAGGTCAGTTTCGAACAGCCAGTTAGCTGGGAGCGTATCGGTGCTCTCCAGTACCTATATTCCCCAGTACCTATATTCCCCAGTACCTATATCCCCAGTACCTATATTCCCCAGTACCTATATTCCCCAGTACCTATATTTCCAAGTAGTTAAAATCAGACAGCTGTCTTGAATTGTATTTTGAATTGTTCTAGTGGCATGTCATATTTTGGTGATGATAAATATGATGGCAAAAGCCTTTTATATGTCATGCCAATAATCACTCTTGTTTTAGAGCCCGTGCTACTAGAGAGGCATAATAAAGGTAAGAACAAAAACTTCTTCACCTTATAAATCTGTAGCATTGCAAGTTCAATTGAACAAACTGTTTCTATTTGACAGCCTGAGAAGTAGCATAATTGGAGGTCAGAAATGGCACATTGCAACCCTGGATGCCTTGGCAGCCACTTAATAGCCACTTGTCACTCTTGGCTTTTACGGACACCCAGTGCTCTTCTAACAGAACTCCTTTAATGTGCCAGTGCTCATTTTTGAAAATTTTTGACTTGACAAGCTTTTGTTTGTAAAGAAGCATATCACATCGCAAATCAGCCAGCCTCCCCACTGCTTTCAACTTTTACTTGTAATTAATCATCAAATACTTTTCAAAATGAAAATGAAACAAGAACACTTAAAAAATGCAAACCTCCTCTAGAATAATAGCAATTAAAAATAATAATAATGAAGAAAGAAATAATTAAAATCCTGGATGCAGAATTTGATTCAGATTATTTCTAAAATCTTCACTGTCCAAAGCGCTTCATGGCAGAAAATTCATGTTAATCCGCATAAAGCTTTTCTTTGTAATCCTGTTATGAACAAACAAACAAAAAGCTAAAAAATAACCTTCTTTATGCAGGTTATCAAATCTATAAAAGACCAATATGGCGATATTGATAGCTACTCATTGAGAAGAATAAAATACTGGATTTTTTTTAAAAGCGTAAATAATTGTTCATATGAAATATCTGTTGCTGACTGAATATTAATAATTAATATAAACAGCTTCAACTAAACAAATCACTAACATTAAATCAGTGTTATGAATCACAGGATAAAATAGTTTAAATAATAAATTATTGATTTAATATCTTTCAGTGTATATGCATAACTATTCTCCAACTATGTACCACTGAGCACTCTCACACTGACTTGAACCACGAGGTAAGATTCGGTCTTAAATTGGATTGTAGCCTCAATCATATCTAAATTAATAAACTGTAAACTTTGTAAAGAACTGACCGTGCATGGCATGATGTAGCATGATGAAGTATAAAGAAGTTTTATGAATATGTTTTTAGTGTGTTTGTTTGTGTCTTTGCTAGCTAACCTTGCATTTTGCTAGACAAAGAAAACATTTGTTTGTCAGTGTGAAAAAAAATCCTGACCACACCCATGCATGGATTTTTAGCAAACTTGGTAGGGACACTACCCTACGTGAGTCCCAAAGTCGATGTGGTTTTCAAGTTCAAAATAAATCTTAGAGCAAAGTCACAAAACCATGAAGATAGAGTGCTTATAACCTTGAAACGAATTGATGCACATGCTGTTACCATGGAACACTAAAAAGAGACAGTGTATGGACTCCCAAATGAGACAGTTACCTTTGACCTTGAGTGACCTTGAGAGCAAAAAATCAAGCCATCTCATAAATCCTTCAAATTTAGAGAGTTGTTCCCCTAATCTGATCACGTCCATGTACTACAGAACATACCATAAGATGAGTGCATGGGCAATTAAAGTACAGGGTCTATTTGTTACATTATTCATACTGTGTGATTGAGGTACCTTGTGCTTTACGAGTACCACTGTTTTACAATTTTCCTTTAATATTATAGTTTGTTCTCATGGAATGAATAGCAGCTAGAACTACTCTCAGAGCTGCATTTTTAGAAGGTGATTCAACCTTCTGACCAATGAGAATAGAGATCTTAGCTAAATTAAGTCATAGATATGAATAAATTGCAATTTGTAATCTTTTTCCCTCATGTATGTGATATTAAATTTTTTATATCTTATCAACTATAACAGTGATTCACTTCAGCCTTGTCCCGCTCAGGGACTCACACCAGCTTTATGCAGATTACACTGTACATGTATTAAGCAGCTTAATATTCCTGCACGGGCCATCGTTAAAGTGGCATTATTAGATCTGACTGAATGATAATGGAAGTGCTAATGCAATGACATGGAGGTTCAGGCAACGTAAAGGTTAGGGCCAGGGCAAATTTTTAATCAGCCTCAAATGTCAAGAGGCAAACCTGGAGTGCAGATGCATATCCTGGAATTAGTATGCGACCCTACTAAACAAGGCAGTTTAAGCAGTCACAAGAAGATCAGCATCATCAAGACGCAGCACTACAGAATCAAACTTTCTTCAAAAACAGGAAGCCAGAGCATGAGTCATGCAAGAGTAATGATCAAGAGTACAAAAAAAGCCGAGATTTCATTTTGCACTGATGAAATGTGTGTTGTGTTCAGCCGCTTTCTCATAATTACAAAAAGAGTGATTGGCTTGTGATTGCAGAAAGAAGGGATATGTTGCACTTTGTGTGGTATGATATTCACTTGCAATACTTTACTGACACATGAAAGAAAACCCAAGCTTTTACACAAGTGAGTTTCCCTGTAATGGGAATAATTAGTATATCATTACTAATCAATCAAGACAAACCCTCTGAACTTGTCTGTGTTATGAAATTATTATATCTGTTAAGGTTTGGAAAATGTCACAGAAAAAAACGAAAGTATGGAGAAGTATGGGAAAAAATTTATATGGCTTTGACAAAAAAATATTTTTTTTGAAAATATCTGACAGTAACCTACTCTGTTATCTTCATACTTTTATGTCATATTATTTTTTAGTGTCAAGTGCAATAACAACTAAAAACAGATAAATAATTCATTTATTTCACCCTAATTTTAGGCTAATTTCAGGTGAATTCCTATACATCAGGTCAGACTTACTTACACACTCACTACCAACCAGCAAGGGCAAAACCAAGCATGTGTTCCACCACGGCACGACATGCTAACCGACCAGGCATGGTCCAGAGCATCGGAACTCCCGCTGACAAAAATGTTATCTGTGTCTTTGTACATATGAGCTAATGTTGCTAATTAATAACAGTGAAGAGAGCATATGACTTTCTTAGAGCTCAGCTAATCCTTAGGTTGTGCAGCCATAACAGGTATCCACGTGGATCATTAGGAGTTCAAACTCATAAACTCTGAAACTTTTTTTTTGTTTGTTTGTTTTTGTTTTGATTTTTTTTTTTTCAAATGGACTGAAATAGATTTTTTGAGGGAATCCAATGAAAGGCAGCAAATTCAATTCAACAGCTATGTCAGTACTTACACAGGGGAAGTTACATTCATTTAGAAATGGCTTAATTACATGCTTCAAATAAAACACCGTTCATATTTCTGAAATGGTCTGTTCATGCTTCCAGTGTTGCCAGATTGGTTTTGAGTAGAAACCTTCTACTGTTCTTGTGTGAATTGAGCAAGCAAAGACACTCCAGTAACTAAACGAACAACTCTTTATAACTGTAGCGATTAGAACAGCACCTCAGGACACATAACTTTATCCCTAAATATCACTTCTTTTTCCTGATCTTCACAACTGAACATTTGCAATGCTTTCATTGTACTTTCGATGGCTTTTTAAACAGTTTCTGCAATAGTTATTAGTAATTGGATTTAATTCACAATGCAATTGGATTTAATTCACATCAAGTCAGAGGACCTTTAACACAATTAAAGGTGTGGATAGCTTAAAGGTCCCTTGAGCTTAACTATGAGGTCTGAGCAGCTAAGCACCTTTGGCAGATTTTAATCAAACCCGATGGACAGGAAATTAGGACATTTCTGGACAGCATAGTTATTAAACATTAACCTCGGAGAGATTGTGCCATGAGGACACCACAATGTTGCAATTCGTTACTGGGTTGCCGAGTGACAAAATAAAGCGCTTTCTAAAGTATATACATCACTAAGTGTCAACGGTTGTGGAATTTAGATCACACTCATCATTAGCAAGGGCTTTTATTAATGCTAACGATAGATTTATGCATAGTGGGCTTATCATCTACACATGAATCAAAGCAGATGTTACGTTATGTTATGATCATCCATCTTGTTATGCATTCGTTTGTCAATTGTTGCATGTGCACAGCTTGTTCCACAACCTTTCAGCATAAGTATTTATGACTTACTTCATGTTTTATTTTTTATTCCCTCTGCAATACTGCCATGGTATGGACGATAGCTCATTTCTTATTCTTTTGCTTTTGGTGTCTTTGGTGTAAGAACAGAGAGAAGAAAAAAGAAAGAAGAATAATTTCAATAACTGTAGCAGACAGAACAAAAAAAAACTTGTATGAATTTTTAAGGAACCAGAGAGAAAAGATCTAACTCAATCAGTAATGGGAAAAATAAACAACCTCAATAACCAAAACACCATAAAAAAGAAAACAACACAATAATAATAATAACAATAATAATAATAATAATAATAATAATAATAATAATAATAATAATAATAATAATAATTATTATTATAATCATAATCATAATAATGAAGAGTACTTTTCCCATTTAAAACCCCTGCAAACCCACTGCTTGCAAAAATTACCTTCGAAGTATAAGGTTGTACAAATTATTCATTCAAGGGTCTGCAACTCCCCTTTGGATAAATGAAGACCTTCTCCAGCCTAAATGCTTCTAGACAGTTACATGCATGGAAAGATCTGTTTTGTTTGGGGAAAAAAAAAGAAATAGGCGGTGATGATAACTCACGATTGACTTCTCAGTGTTATACATGGCCCTAGGCCTTGTTCGTGATTTCCGACTTTGTAATATGCCGCGGTGATGATAAAGTGAAGTATATTTCTAAATCATGATTTTAGATTTATCCTGGGCTATTCATTGTTGTATATCCTAAAAATACATCTGCATGTCGTTTATATATCAGAGAAAACACACTAAAAGCAGCAGTAAACCTAAAAATGTTAGGGTTGCTAATAGTGAAATAAAGCACTGAGGGGCCTCTTAGCAGCAGGAAGAAAATCATGGTTTTCTACTAATAACATCCATTCGTTTTTCGTTTGCATTTGCATTTCTGACTTTCAAACTAAGGAAAAACCCTGAATAATACAATAGACTCGAATTTATTCTGCCACATACAGGCAGCAGAATCTAGTAATGTCAGCATTCACAAAGAAAGAAGAAGATGAGAATGAAATATAGTTTGATTTTAGCTTTTAGCAGACGTGAAACATTTATTCCTTGTCATCGGGTTTTGTTACATGACTACAGGTGGGAGAAAAAACATACTTTCTATAAATATTCTTTTATATGGACACTGTATACAGTGTGTTGTTGCCAACTCAATTTCTGGTGTATTATTAAATTATGGATGAATTCATGCATAATTTATTATCAAAGATTCTCCGTAAAAAGCCATCAATAAAGCAGATCCAATAACCACTTCCAATAAAACCCTGCCATAAATGCTTGTCTTCCACATTATACCCCTAATCAGTCTCAAGGCAGCTGCATAATCTTAATGCCAGAGATACATTCCTGCAACTCACCTCCTTTTGTTTTAATTTGACCTCACTTACAGAGAAAGTACTTTTTTTTTTTATTTGGTGCAATCTGTGGAGTGTTGAATTGTATGCCAAAGGGATAGTGAGTTTATTTCGAATTTAAGTGGGCAGAAGTGGTGCAGTAAGCTATGACTCATATACCATAACCTGGTAAAGAATCGGAGGTTTCCTAGTTTAAAAACATACAAGATGCAAAAAGCACTGCAGACGCGGTTATTTTTACGCAGGCTTCACTGTGAGATATTGTAACACAGTCCATGACAGGGGCCAGAAAATTTAAAAAAAAGGACAAGACGGACATAGTGTGACCTTAGAATTATATGGTTCTATCTGTTTTCCTGTCTACACCCAGATAGTGTCAAAGAACAGATACTGTATCTGAAATGGTGCTACTCCCTATTCACCATAAACAATGTTTATAGTTACACTTCATCCACTAAACTACACCATTCTAGCACTGATCTCTTTCACTGCTCTGAGGGATTTCATATGAACAAAATACTCTACAGTATCCTTTTATATTGGATAAAGAGTGAGCCAGAATATCATGAGTGTTTATTTTAAAGTGTGTTGTTAAACCTCTACCCCAATTACAAATCTGGAAAATAAAAGAAAAAAAGAATTAGAATTCTCCGCAGTAAACACTGATCAGCAATAGCATTAAAATGATAATAATAATAATAATAATAATAATAATAATAATAATAATAATAATAATAATAACAACAATAACAATAATAATATAAATAACAATAATAGCAATAATAATAATGATAATGATGATATTAATAATAATAATAATAATAATAATATTAATAATAATGATAATAATGATGATGATAATAATAATAATAATAATAATAATAATAATAATAATAATAATAATAATA
>JBCNYG010000020.1:18404574-18415290 GCA_039654305.1 Porochilus rendahli
AATCAAAAATCCTTTTCAGAGATCAGCGATTACTCTGCTGAGTGGAGATGAGTTAGTAATTACAACATAATGTTCACATTTTATTGTTTGTATATTTGTATTTGTGCACCCTTGCCACAGTTTTTAAATAAATATCTTTCTTTACTATGTTTCAAACTTGCATGAGGTGTATGCTTAAATACTTAAATTAGATGGGCCACTACATCTGACATCACATACACACTAAAGTCTCCAGACCACTTATGCACATTTCGCCAGATGACAAATGGGGAAAGACAAATGTATGCTATAGGTTTTTCTTGATATTTCAAAAGCAACTTGATGGCTAGAAGCCTTTTCTTAGCAGTGCTTCTTAGCTTTCTGCTTATGTAATATATGTAAACTACTGCCTCTGCATTTAACTTATCCAAAGTGAGCACATGTGTACACACACACACACACACACACACACACACACACAAACAGTGAGCACACACATTTGGAGCACTGTGCTGCCACACACTGCGAGTGCGCAGAAAGCAGTTGGGGGTTAGGTGCCTTGCTCAAGGGCACTTAAGTAAGTAAGTAGGTCTGTATTGTCGTTTCAGCCATATACATAGTACATTGTGAGATGAAACAAGGTTTCACTGGGAACAATTGGTGTTACATGCACTGTTAAGACAAAGTATAGACAAGACAGGTGCAGTAAAGTAAAAATAAACACACACTCACACTTCAGCTATAATTGTAGAGGAAGGGTAGGTGCAGCTCACTCCCCCACCGCCACACATTTTTCTTGCTAGTTCAGGAATTGAACCAGTGACCTTTAGGGCCCAAACCCACTTCTCTGACCATTAGTCCATGGCTGCTCCTTAATATGCCTTTGGACTGTAATAGGAAATCAAAACCAGACAAGCACAGGAAGAACATAAATACATAAATACTCTACACAGAAAAGCTCTGGCTGAGCAGAGTGACTCTAACCCAGGACCATCTTGCTGTGAGGCCACCATGTTGCGCAAAATTATGTTTCATTCTTTGAAAAATAAAAAAGGTACAGTAGATAAATCACTGTAGAAAAAGACAAATACAACACATGCATGTTATAGCACAATAGTCTTTGCCATGGTTACATCAATTCTGCACTGAAATTGTGATAATTTTTTTAGTATGTTTTCCCCCTCAAATGTTTCATTCCTTAATTATTCTCCACATTGAAGAAATTTTGGTAAATGAATACAGACTATATTTTTCTTCTATCTTTTTTCAGTTCAGTCCAGCAAGCATGCTAAGTTTGTCTGAAACATCTGCTCCATTATTTGCTTTGAAATTAAATCCACTCATTTATGGTCCCCCAAAATTTGGGTTGTCAAGCCAAAAGCCTTGGTCCAACGTACCATCCTTCAATTCCCTTTAATAAAGAAATAACTTTTGCGCATTTTGCTCTCCATTTTCATGCCAGATGAATAATTAATTGTGGAGCACATCAACTCGAAACTGCAAGAGTGTGCAGCAGGATATAATGCCCACACAGCAATCCATAGTTATTCCACTAGTCGCTGAGTAATAGGTACATTCTGATGAAATGTAATTAAAATACTGGTTATTTTAATTAAAATAATTAGTGTAATGTGAGGGTAGTGGAGCGTGCGGAATCATTAAAACCTCTCATGTTAGCAGATTTTAATTGGAGAACTGTAGATATTGCCGATTCTTAGTGCACAGTTGAACACTTATTTCTCTTTCTCTCTCTCTCTTTCTCTCTCTCTTTCTCTATCTCTCTATCTCTCTGTCTCTCTCTCTTTCTTTTCCATTTTACATTCATTCTCTGTTCTGTTTATTGTGTGCACCGAATAAGCAGCTGCAAGTGTGTGAATGGTGCCCTGGCGTGAAACAGACGGCGAGGTCCAGACCCTGAACACCAGTGCTGTAGCAGGAGATTTTGGCTGGAATTTGTTGTAAATTGCTTTGGGGTCTTGGATAAGACAAAGCACAGCAGACTTGCACTTTTTTTTTTTGCCCTGTGTCACCAGAATTTGAGTGCAACCTTGAAACCTGAACATTTGAATCAAACCCTGGGGTGTTTTTCACCTCACTGTGTTTCTTTAGGGAGGCGAGAATACAGCATTCACAGCCAGGGTGTGAACCAAAACAACAGACGTGGTCATGGGTCGCTTCCAAGCGGACTGCGCTTGCAGTGAGGTGAGTCGACTCCAAATCAACTCACGCTGGGAATCAGACATGCTACCTCCTTTGGGTTTACGAACTGTTTTCTACCCTACATAACCCCCAGATAAGATTTGCTCCCCAAACGTCCAAAGCAAACACCAAATGAATCAAAAAATATTCATTTTGGTTCCGACTAATGTGAGAATATGAATCATTTGATAAATCATTTCGTTTAAACTCAAACCCCTTGTACCAATATTCACACTTGCTCCCTTGTGACCCTTAGCTGCATGTTCTTGTTCTAGAATGCAAGTACATTGGGTGTCCAGATTCTGTAATGTTCTCTAAGAGCACCCTGTAAAAGTGTAAACGTGGACAAGCACTTTTTATTTCTGTAAATCAAGGAGTACATAGAAATCAGAGAATGTGCCTGCATAGACTAAATTGATTGTAACTAGACATGCCTCTGTTTTAATTAGCCACACCTCTTCTACACTTCTATATTACACTAACTATCCTATCTGTGCGAACTATGATGTAGCACTTCCTTTGAACTGACCAGTCCTATGTTTCTTTACAACACAAAAAGCTATCATTGTATAAATACCAAGACTTTCGGAAATAAAGTTGAGAAAACAATGTTGACCATGAGCCTGTGTGCTGTGTTTGTTGTCTCCTGAGGTGAGGTAATGTTGTTTGAACTGCAATGCAGTCACATCTTTTCCTGCTAATATCCAGTGTACACAAAATCAAAAGGTAAAATCAAACACACCCATAATGCGCCCCTTCAGACGTGCACATCTGACCTCACTTATGTATTACCCAAAATCCCTGTAGTGCTATGACATTTCAAACAGCTAACTAATGGGGAAGCAAATAATTATTATTATTTGATTAGAAGCTGATACTGATACATCAAATATGACCTGATTTAAAACTGTGGCTCACCCATATGACACGATACAAAGGAAGTGATGTAGTTAGTGACATGTACAAAAGTGTTCCAGTTCTGCTTTTGACAACTTGTACTCTTGCACTCTATGCTGCTAAGTGCACCTTTATCAAGTTTGCACTTTGATGAAGTCCTTAGAAGTTAGTGTACATATTGGGACAGGGCTAAAGAGCTGGCGGGTGTCCAATGGCCAAGTGGCCATTCTGGTATATGCTGGTACAGGAATATAATTACAGAGTACTGCTATTGGTCAGCTTTACAACATAATTTTTGCATATGTAATACGTTTTACAAATACAGAGCTTATTTTAACATGAATTACCATAAAAAGCACAAAATGTAATTTTATCTCATGGGCTATGAGATATAGGGGCTCAACTGCGAGGGTTAGCACATAAATGACGTCAACACATTGGTCAGGGTTGACATCCCTTGTGGAGACAGAGAGACGTCACATTCTAGTGAATTTGAGGACAAGAATGCTGCCAGACATGAGTGTGACAGTAGGTTTTAAATGGCTTATGCAGCTAATGTTTTGCCAACTCGGCTTTCCTGTTGTCAGTTGGTTTAGGAACAAAAATAAATGTTTTCCTCTCTGCATTTGTTGTTTGTGCAGCTCAGCACTGGCCGGTAATGTCTCATGTTATACGGGTCAGTGACATAGCCTAGCCAATCTAACGAGTTGTTGTCACTACCAGGGTGGAACAGCCAATCAAAAGGCAACATGCCTTTGAGCATGCATAGCGTTGTAACACTTGCTCACACTTTGAAAACAGGCATGGATTGTTGTCTGAAGGAACCACTGATAGCTAGTAACACTACTTCACCACAGGTACACTTTAATGATGGGCTGGTGAGATGTGGTGCAACAAGACACAGAGTTACTAATAATACTGAGATCATGTATAAATTAATCTGTTCTGAGTTTTTCACACAGCAAGCACCCAGCTGACAATGCCTCCTCTCTCTTTCTCTCTCTTTTTCCTCATTTCTACAGTGGTTTTTTTTGTCTGTTTGTTTGTTTGTTTTTTGTCTGTCATTACATATGTATGGACTGTAGAGTGTTTGCTAACTCGAGGGTTTGACAGGAACTTGTGCCTCTTTTTTATGCAGAAGTGTGTGCTGTGTTATTAAGATGCTGTTGTTCTGAGGTCAAGCAGAGGAGATTTGAATGGAGAAAAGCAGCAGTGCGAGTGTTCTCCCTGCCTCCCTTTTTAATTTGAATGAAGTAACAAACCTACCTTTGCAGAAGGTGAACACTGAATCTTAATTAAATCTCTCGGCCACGGCTAAGCTTTAATTTATCATAATATAAGGAGATCAGCATCATCTGTCGCACAAACCCATTGCCAACGACACCTTGCAGCTTCTATGAAAATGGCAATGTTTAAAAATGTGATTATTCATTTATGTGTTGGGACAGTGGTGGCCTGGTGGTAGGGTGCTGGCCTACTGATCCAAAGTTGTCACTGCTGTTCCCCCAGTGCAGCTAACTGGGTTGTCAAAGGCCAGCTATGTCTCTCTGTGGTGAGAGGCATGTAAAAGAACCATTGCTGTTGGTTGTAAAGAACGTTTCTACCCTGCGGAGGCCTGGCGAGCTCTCCAGGGTGTACTTTGCCCGTACCCAGAGTTGGCTAATTAGGATTAGGTGGTTCAGAAAATGAATGAAGGAATAATTTTATATGTTTGCTTGTTTGGCATTGGGAAAAGTGGAAAAAACAGATGACTGTTTAGGAGTATGTGTGAGTTCAGCTGGTCAAGGTTCAACATGTTCAAGCACATGAAGCCAACCCTTTGTATGCAGTTTACATGTGACTATGAGATTAATATGAGACCCGTATCATATGGATTAAACTATGGTATGACCTTGAATTGCACATGAGCAAAATAAATAAATGAATCATATGAATGAATCACTTGCAAAAGGAAATGAATCTCAGGGGGAAATCATATAATTAAAAACTGGTACATGTGAACAACAAGCTATGAAAAATTTAAATAATCACACAAATAATTATTTTGTAAAGTGAATAATGTTATGTCATGTAATTTTCTTAGCTGCTTTATCCTTTATTGATGTCTCAGGAAGGACGGAGCACATCCTGGCTGACTCTGGGTGAAGGCTCCTTTGAATCTCCACCTATCATTAATGCATACATGGACTTTTTGATGAGAGTTGCCAGATATGAGATATTGAGATCTAACCCAGGGCAAGCTTTAGCATGACATACTGCATGCCTAATGAGGTACCTTCCAGGGAATATTGCAAGAAAGCTCCAGTGTCTGGTCGCGGGCAAATAACAGAATGGTGCTCAAGATCATTCATAGCCAATGCTCAAGTTTATTCATTCATTTTCTGAACCGCTATTTCCTGAGTAAGGTCACAGGGAGGCTGGCTTCCATCTCAGCCACTGATGGCTATGCAGCCTACTCTTGACGAAAATGTGAAAGACATGGCCTGCTAAGATTTTTTGCTTATTTAGTAGAAGAACTACGAAGGATGCTGACAGTCTATGACAGCACCACAGATGATTCAGTATACAGATGTCATGTGACAAAACTGAAATGATGGTGTTTAATGTAGATTAAACATTGATGGAGAAGGAAAGCCTGGTCAAACTTCAAGAACTTCAATCTTGGACATGTACGATAACTAACTCTCTAAACACCCCACAATCTCTCTATGCCAAAATAGGAGCTGAATTTGAGAGATGAGAAGAACTAAAACGTGTTCTTACTGACAGGTGTGTACGGTTTGCAACTAGAGTTACATTTTTAAATGCATGTATATGGTCAAGACTTCTGTACAGTGTCCAAGCCTGGGAGTTATTAGAACAAAAACTTAGAAATGTAAAGGTTGCAGAGCATGACTTTCTTAGGAAGATGGTGTGAGAAGGGAACAAATGCAGAAAAACCCCAGATCGGACAAAATCACACAGGGCAGGCTATGGGGCAAGGTAGAAGCCATACTCGATATTGATCAGCAGCAAGCCTGGAGAATGGTGATGGACAAAATTGACTTATTGCAACATCTGGATATGAAATTTCAGAAGGAGGTTGCGAAGTAGCCAAGTAGGAAGCAGTGACAAATGGGGAAACAATCACTGGAAAACTGAACTGTTGTGAAAATAAATTAATCGTGTGAAATAATTAGGGGAAACAAATATATTTTTTCTGAGAATTCTGAGAAAGGAAATTAATCTTGAAGGGAAACATTTACCAGTTTCACATAAAACAGTTTTTACCTACTGGTAAATTGTACATGTGCAGTTCATGTGTAAGTGTCTTGAAACGTCACTCCCTCATGTAATTGCTGGAATTAAAATTATGGAGATTTTCCAGGGCAGTAAACACACTTTGTAGTCTCCACTTCTTTTAAAAGCAGTTTTTTGCAGTGTTATTTGCGGCACTGGAACATCCATCTGTAGTCGGATGGCTCGGCTTTCCCACTGAGCCCGGTTCTCTTGTTCTGCAAGTATAACTGCATCTCCGGCTCCCTTGACAAGAGTGCCAGCTCTCCTGACAAGCATCAGTGATTCACACATGGCCCTGCTGTTACACAGGGACACCCGTTCCTCTCAAGATCTTTTTTGGTTCATTTAGGGACTTTGGCACGCTCGCCTGTAGTGGTCTTCACATAACTCCAGAGCTCCATGATACCCATTAGGAGAAACAAGCCGACAGATACTCGGGCTGTGAAACATTGCTTGAAAAAAAAAAAAAAGTCTGCTGCTTCTCTCTGGTGAGTGACCACGCTGTTAGGGTCAAGTCACATTAAAATCCAACTGAAGGGAGATAAAAAGGTTCTGCTTTACTGCTGGAGAATGAGCGCACTGCTGAGCACAAGCATCCTCCAGAATAAAATTACTTTTATTACATTTGAGAGCATAGGGTCTGTGATGTCCAATTATATAATGAAGATCCTCAAAAGTTAGACAACTATGTCCTGCACTGATTATCAATCTGACCAATCAATCTGTGTTGAAAACTAAATAGAAATATATCTCAAATGTATTCTGTAAATGTATCACACTACCTTTTTCTTGTCCATTAGCATGTTTTGAGACTACTGTATTAGTAAATGTCCCAATTGTTTGGCATCATCATCCTCTAAGCCATACTCTTCTACCTTTTTTTATTTTATTATTATTATTTTTTTATGTGTGCTGGGCCAGCAGTCACATCCTGAAATGATATTTAAAAATGTATGACATTGCTAGAAAATTGTCACTGGCTGTCTTTGGTAACAGTGTCATTAAATAGACCATTGGTGAGCATGACACATTATGCTACCCAAGAACATGAGAATTCTTCTGAGACTTTACTCCGTACCAGCTTACTGGATATTGGTGCAATCATTTCCAGTAAGGTTCCCATCATTGACGTTTACATGTTGTGTGTGTGTGCTTGTGAAAGCTTGTCTGGGTTCATTGGTTCCCTCCAAAAGTGCAAATCCCTAAGGATGAAGTCAACTGGCTACCCAAAATTACCCATAAGTGTGAATGTGAGTGTGGTTGTTTAAATCTATGTTAGCCCTGTGATAAACTGGTGACCTGTTCAGGTGATCTGTTGTGACCTGTTGATGGTCTCTCAGCAGAAGTCAACTGGGTTTCTAGCTTTTACCATGTCCCTTATGTATAAGCAGCAAAGGTATGGATGAGGGGTTGGATAGATAGACAGATGAATAGATAGTTGGATGAATAAATGGATGGTTGGATGTGTGGAGGAATAAATGATTAGCATGAGGGATTTTTGCATGGATAGGTTCATAGGCGGCTGAAGAGTTGTATGGATGGATGAGCAGATAGTCGGATAGATAGATGTATGGAGAGACGGATGGATGAATGGACAGTTGGATGACTTTTGGATGGATAAAAATATGGTTGGATGGATGGCATTCACTATAATGGTGATATGGTCTTTCACTTTAAGTCAGCTTTTATAAAACTGCATTTCACTATAAGTGAACTTTTATTGGGTGTGGTTTTAACACAGGTACTTGATGAACTTGAAAATTTTGACAAAAAAACAAGAATGTTGCAAAAAAAATCTTGTTTAAACTTGATAGCTTCGTAATGCAATGAGGAAACAACCGGTAAATTAATACTGACTCATGACACATGACACATTAATTACACATGGAACTGCATACAACTTATTCTACAATTTTGATGGCACTAGTTGCCCCTGCACGAATTCAGGGGTTTAACACCAACCCTATTGAATACATATGCAAGTTGCTCTAACAGTCTGAGGATGCTCAGCTTTCATTTCGGCAAATCGATCAATGTATCTGTTAATGACTTTAGACAGCAGTTGGCCCACACTAATTGATATGTTTGGAGCCATTAAAAGCATATTGCTGGTACAGGTGGAACACAACCAAGTCTCTTATCTGACATATTGATGTATCCAGCCCCCAAACGCAGGTCATTTTCCCTGCTGCTCTTGCAGGCCTGGTTAACTGGCAGCCTGAGCTTATCATTTACTCGCCTGTCAATTATGCAGTCTGATGCCACTCTCGTCTCTCCTGTCCAACAGACCTCTTTAATTTCTGGATCCAGCTCATATTTCGAACATCTGTCCCCTCTCACACATTTTATCATTCACCTTCCTTTCTCTCTCTCTCTCTCTCTCTCTGCCCTCATTTTATCATTCAGCTTCTCTCTCTCTCTCTCTCTCTCTCTCACTCTCTCTATCAAGATAAAAATAAATGGGAACACCTTTACTTTTCATTTATGTCAAAGGTGTCCAGATACATTAACTGTGTATGAATATTATTGCAGCATTTTTTATAAGTTTTCGTATTTTACAAAGGTGGAAAGCAACAATCTCAATATTATATCTAAATATTGGGTAAATATAGTAGTTTAATACTTCTCTGTAATACTAATAACAAATGCTAACACAACAATTTTAAAGAATTACACATCTACTTTAGATTATAAGATGAAAATGACATAAATCCATCACATGGAAAATACAGGGGACTGTTTTGTTTATTTAATAAATAAAATATAATATACTAATGTTTGCTTTGGGGTAAGTATTTTGAATTATTTTTAATTGTAGGGTGAATTAGTTGGATAGTAAACTACTCATCATCTCATCTCAACTACTATTATAATAGTAAACTACTATTTTTTTAATTCCTATTGAGGGATATTGTGAAATACAATTTATGGATTATAACAGTATACTGCTATGGTATACATGGAAAATGCACTATTATTCCATCTTCTGGATTGTGAGAGATTTAGAATGTAATTAGAAGGTTAATTTCAGAGATCCAATAAAACCATGTGTAGTGGAAAAACAAAACTGTTCTTAAAAAAAAACATGGTTTTACTATGAAATGTGTTAATTTCACATGCTGTTGCTGTTGTGGTGAAAAGTGTCCAGTTCACAATGCAAGAAATCCAAATTCCTTTTTCAGGTGTTTATTTAACCTTTAGGAAAAGAAACGCATACAATCAATCACACAGAAGAATTTGTTCCGAGAGGAAAAACCTCGGGCATGGTCTACCAGCTTGCACTAACTTATATATACAGCCCATTCCACTGTGAGTGATCTAGCTCTCGACTCTGATTGGTCCCTCATGACCTCATATCTCAACACATCTCAACATGTCCTGAAAATATAATAATTAAAAAACTCATCATACAATAATCACATAAATCATCACACAATTCTCCATTTCAAGATTACAAATGTCTAAAAATAAAAGAAATGTGATCACTCATTCTAAAGATATTCCAATTTTATATCCACATTGATGCTGTATTACAAATAATGTATTCATATTCATGATGATGCTGTTAATTATCAATAATTAATTCCAGTATATGATAGGCAAATTCAGCAATTTGCATAAGATGGATTTGCATTTTATTGAGGACCAAATATATGACATTATACCATTTCAGACCGGCAGGCCATCGGCTTTCCACGGTTCATGGGTCAAAAACACATAGCGCCCCCAGTGGTGCCTGATGCCCCGACTTCTTCCACTACATTGCTTTTATTGGAATGGATCTAGAGTAAGAAAGTAGTTTACTAGAAGAAGTAGCTAATGGAATTATCCAGCAGCACTAAGTAGTGGCACTTGCAAAGATCAGTTACAACATGTTATCCTTCATATACCGGCATTAGACTGTATTAAACACGAAATGCCTTTGGCTCATAAAAAAAAAAAAAATAAATAAATAAGTAAATAAAGGTTGCAATACTTTTACCTTAATTTTTTTTCATTACAAATGTGGTTCCTTTTTCCATAACCAGAATTGAGTAAACAGCAAAAAAATGCCCAGATCAGCATAGATGAGGACAGACAGATGGATGCAAATTATACACAACTTAATACAGTTTATTATTATACCAGGCAGAGGTATCCAAAACACAGTTCTATTACTGAGTCAGGCAGGCACAGGTTAAGAGATTTTAGGAACAGGCAGGTGAAAAACACGGGTCATAAAAACACAGGCAACATCACAGCTTTAGCGGGAGTCAGGGACGGGCAGGCAAAAACATACCCTACCTGAAAATACATGATACACAGAATGTCAGCCTTAGTACATACTGTTGGCATTACACAGCGCTAAGGCTTTGCACTGCG
>JBCNYG010000020.1:18530501-18541689 GCA_039654305.1 Porochilus rendahli
AGCTGTAGCATATTGCAGTGTGAGGCCGTATGGCCGTAGTTGGACTAGGTATAGTTTGTATAGCTGTATTATACTGCGGGGTGGTGCAGTATGATTGTAGTGTGGTTATGTACACAGTGCATAGCTGCACTATAATTTATTGTGCAGTATACACAGTGGGTGGCCTAATGATTAAAGAAGTGGATTTGGGACAGAAAGGTTGCTGGTTCGATTCCTGAACCGGCAGGAATAATGTGTGGTCGCAGGGGAATGAGCAGCACCTTCCCCTCCTCCACCTTCACGGCTGAAGTGCCCCTTGAGCAAGGCACCTAACCCAAAAATTGTTCCCTGGGCACTGCAGTGTGGCCTCCACTGCTCTTACTGTGTGTGTGTGTGTGTGTGTGTGTGTGTGTGTGTGTGTGTGTGTGTGTGTGTGTGTGTGTTCATTATGATTATAGCGTGTAGCTGTAGTATAGTGCAGTTTGATGCTGTATAATGGTAGTAGGCCTAGGTATAGTGTATACAGCTGCATTATCAGGTAAGTAGTTGTATAATACTAACAGTATGTCTGGTATTCACTTACTCAACTCACACTCAACTCAAACTCAACACCCACACCCAAGGTCAATTTAAAACAGCCAATTAGCCTAATGACAATGTCTTTGGACTGTGGGAGGAAGACAGAGTACCTGGAGGAAACCCACACAAGGAGGGGGAGAACATGCAAACTCCACCCAGAAACACCTGAGCCTGGGACTCAAAAACAAGGCTTTCTTGCTGTGGGGCAGACATGCTCACCACTACTCCACTGTTCCGCCTCTTACTAATTACCAGCATGAGTATTATTAAGTATATAGAGCATACAATAATATCCTTTATAATTGTATACATCTACTCAATCTTATGAATAAAGCAATAGAAAATTGCAGTATAAAGAGCAAGAGGGAGAGTTGTCTTTTATCTAGCTTAGATTTCAGCATGACATTGATGTGATGTTGACTGTTTCTTTACTTGCGTTCAGCCCTCCAGGATGCCCAGGCTGTCAGGAAACTCTTGGTCAGCTGAAAGGCAGGTGTCAGCCACGCTGATGGTGATTGGTGATAGCACAGAGCTTCTGCTCTTATTATTAGTAAGTGCTCAGTAACCCAGCACGGATCTCATCTGCTCCCGATCAGGGCTTAGCAGCAAGGGCTGCCTGGGTAATTTCTGTCCTGTGACAGAGCTCGGGAGGAAATTGCACGGGTGGATGGTCATGTGATTGCACTGGTCCTTCTGCACTTCTTATTCTGTCACAACAATGTGACACTCTTATTGCTGCCTATTTTTTTTTCTTCCACTGATGACACTGTGGTGTGCACCCTGCCCCGCCTGCACCCACCCAGCAATGACAGCGGGGTGAAATTAGATCATCGGTAGAAGAAAGTCGTTTGTTTCTAGTGTCAGCATGTTTTGTTCATTTGTTCGCGGATTGAATTATGGTTATGAGACAGGCGTTAATGAATTTATGAGCGACTCTAAGCCACGATGTGTCAGAGAAATGAACGCGGCAGGAGAAACATGACGGAGGCCAGGAATAGTTGAGAATAATGGGTTCTTTCACAACTTTTTTGAGCATTACGTCTCAAGCCACATTTTTTGACACAAAAGTAAATCCCTTTTCCAAATATAATCTCAGCCAGATGGCAACTTTCTCAAGGCTGGCAAAAGAATCAGATTTTTATTGATCACTCTTTGCTGGAGTGGAGCAAAATCAGGTGGTTCCTCAGTAGGAGGTCATACTCTGATGTCTCGGGAGGTAAAGGAGCAGGTTCAGTCCTAAGCTTAATTTAGCCAGCTAGCTAATTTATTGTTGAGACTGAGTTGAGTTATGTATGTATGTATGTATGTATGTATGTATGTATGTATGTATGTATGTACTTATTAATTTATTAATTTATTTATTTATTTTGAATTACAATGCCTTGAAAAGCTATTTGCCCTTCTGAGTTCATTTGTATTAAATCACAATGAGTAAAAGTACTTAACCCTTTCTAATTTTCTGTTTTTGTTTATTCATAGCAAAAAATAAAAAAAATAAATAAAATTAAAAAAAAAATTAACAGAGAAAATTAGAAAGGGCAAAATACTTGCTTAAACACAAAAACATGATGATCTTGTGATTCACTGAAGGAGAAATACTCTAGGAGAATAGACCCTTAAACACAATACTTGGTTGTGTCACTTCTTCTCGGCATTGTGTGTTCAGAATATACTTTACTTGCACAAAGTAGCATATTTAGATCATTAATGGGCAAAGTAGACCGTTTGCCGATTAATTACTCAATTTCTTTGTTTGAGACCAAGCACAAGTACTAATGTTTTATAGTGCGTTGGTATTCATTGATATTGGTACCCAAATTGAGGACTTTACTTAGTGTTAAATTCTACATGGTGCCATGAAACATTTCATTTAGCACAGTTCATGTTTGTTGCCACTGTGTGCAGCACTTTAATAGGCTGCTGGCTCTTTAATAGGGGCAGTGTCAGCTAGGACTGTCATTAAAACCATGAGGCCAATGTGCCATGAATTACAGAAGAACTTGTGGGCAGAGATCAGTGCTCGGTGCTTACTCTCACCTCTCACCCTTAACATTTCTTGGTGTGCAAATGATATTCCCTGCGATTTTGTGTCATTTGTTTGTCTTTATTCCAATTTTTTGGTCCAGTGTTACTAGAGTTGTTAACAAGACACATTCCTTTTGAAACACCCTTGTTATTATTCTTGGTTATTAAATGTTAGACAGTTTTTCTTTTTCTTTTACCAACATTTTAATTTTTCATCAGTGCCCCCACAAGCAATAATATAAACCATGTTCATCACTTATTTACTTAAATGGTTTTAAAAATTGAATGATAAAAGGCTGATTGCCTGATTCTGTGCTTCAGTGAACATAGGTTCTATAAAGTCTGTCCTTTTTTTAACCGCTGTGCTTGTTTTAATACGCTTGGAAAATAAAAGGATCCCATCACTCTTCCCACAGACAGCGAGGAGAGATAAGCTAGCGTGTACAGTTCTCCTCTCACATGCCCACATTTCAGCTTCCCTCCCTTTGTAGATGACCCCCTCTGGTGCCAACTCATATCAGAAGTGAAAACGACTGGAGGAGTGAAAGAGGAAGAACAAATAAAATATTGACAGTCTAAGAGAAATGAAAGCCTTTGGCTTCTTAAAGAAAGAGGAAGGGAGAGAGAGAGATAGAGTGAGAGAGAGAGAGAGCGAGAGAGAGAGAGAGGGAGTGAGAAAGAGAGAGAGAGAAAGAGAGGGAGGGATATGTCAAGCAGAAGAAGGAGGCTATTATTCAGGAGATAGAAGAAAGGAAGAAAGGAAAACCTTTTATTGTGAAATATTCAACACAAAAAGTTCTGTCAGCATCTAGAAGTCAGTGTGGTTGACATTTAGCAAGTGATCAAGTGATCACGGTAGCATAATGCAAAGGTATAATGAATAGATACAGTAGATGAATCCATCGACAATAGCAGCAATTCATCAAAATTGTTTGAAGATTATGACTGTACACAAACACACACACACACACACATTGACGTACCATCTAACGAAACATTGTACTTGCATGGACTTCATGGCAAATGTCATTTCCAAGTTCAAGTTCAACATACAATGTACTGTATATACTGTGTGCTGATATGGTGTAATCTAGTGTATATTTGATTACACTGTCGAGTCAAAGCTAGAAAAGCTAGTGCCAGCCAAGGGCATTACCATTTCCATTATCACTTTCAGAGCTTCATGCCTCCTACAGACTTCTTAGGGGCAGATTATTACCCATGGGCCTGACAAGGCCAACTGGTGTGCTTGTCAAAGTGGAAAGTAAGTTTTGGATTATACCTTCCTTTGAGTTGTTTTTTTTTTTTTTAACAATTATTTGTTGTTCTAGCTTTTCAGTAAAAATGACTCAGCTGAATGTTTGTCAAAAGCTAAATAGTTTTAGCCAGACATAGCTTTAGCTGTCATGTTAAAGCTTGTTCACATAATGTAAGAAAAGAAAATACATAAGTCTCTATAAATTGCAAGAAATACCTATCACCTAAATTTTAAACCACAACCCAATATGTTCAAAACTGTGGTTAGCACAGATTAGTGTTTGTGTTATATGTGGGCTCTCCGTGTAAATAGTTGCATGAGTACTTGTTTTTTGCTTGGGCAATTTAATTAAATAGTTTGCCAAGTACACATAGTTGTTTGTGGTAAATATTTCATGAAAATGGTGGTTGACCTTTTAGTTTGGTAAACTGTATTGTGCAATGCTGGATTGGTCTCTGTCACCATGCAGCTTGGTAAGGGTGGGGAACTATAGTATGATATTAGACATGCAAATGGGTCTACAGCTCAAACATTAAAACTCCAGGATACAAGCCTTGGGTAGCCTTCAGATAGTACTGGCCACCAGTGAACTCATCAGGTTGGCCAGCCCCATGCTCATGTTTATACTGTATATTGTTTGAACATGATAACAATGCAAAGATAAAACCCAGAAAAGGGAGGTGATTGTCAGTACCATATCACTGCAACCAACTAATAAAATGATAAAATGAGGTTACTCCTTAAAGTATTAATGTGCACCAAGACCAAGATTGTAGCCCTAGTTCCAAAACCTTCTGAAAAGTTTAGCTGCTGTATTTCAGGTTTGTTAATATGAAGTTATTAGACTGCGTACACCATCTGGGAACGTATCACTGTTCCTGAGACACAAATCCCCCAGATACATACATGGTTATCAAATCGTCTGTTGTGAGATGGATAGAAGGGAGCACAATATCCAAGATGATATCATATAACCAGATAGGCTCATGAACGGCATGATTACAGAGTCGAAACCACTTTGGGACACGTCCCTCTAGCAAATAAATAGAGCTGGGAGATTTGATGTAGTCCTTGAGGGTTCTCATCAGGAGCCTGCTAGACAGCAGAACGAAACAAAATGACTGTTTATTAAATCATGCTACGCCCAGCAGATCTGCTAATGGGAAGAAGCGGCGTGACATCAGGACAGAGAGACGAGTGGCAGCGTAATTCACTACACACTGACCTCAGCTGTGACCTGCTGTCTTCACACCGACCAAAGCTAATCTGTGTTCCGTCATGCTCTTTTTTTATTATGTGGTTTATGTGTCATGTGAAAATAGAATGTGCAAGAATCTGGATATACAGAATATTATCCTAAATGTAAGGCGTATACTACAGTGTAATTGTAACTTGGCCAAGGAGCAGGAAACACTGAATACTGAAAATGTTTTTAGGCCCCTCCTTTCTCTGCAATAAATAAATAAATAACAATAGAAGTAAGTAGATCAAAATGGTATTATGTAAATGGTTTTCTTTTAGTTCCATTTTTAACCCATGTATACTAACAGTTTGTATGCCGTATATGCATGTATACTAATCAGTATTTACTCACTCAATTGCCAGTCCGTTTAACTCTACTAGAGTCAGCCAACACTGAGTGAAGGTTGGGTACACCCTGAACAGCTCAACAGACCACTGCAGAGCCAACACGCACACGTTCATTCACACCCAGGGGCAATTTGGAACAGACAATTACCCTAATGTGCATGTCTTTCGACTGTAGGAGGGAACCTGGAGAAAACCCACACAAGCACAGGAAGAACATACATACTTGCCAAAAGCCGGGACTTAAAGCCAGGATCTTCTTGCTCTAGGACGGACATGCTAACCACCAGCCACTGTGCCACCCATAATTAAATACTGCTGTTAATAATTATATATAGCATTTTAAAGCAATAAAAACACCAGATAGTAAGATCTCTTTTCCCGATACATGGTTACAGACAGGTTGGGTAAATCTATTATTAGGATTTTCAGAAAGACAGACAAACTGAGAGACAAGGACCAAAACCAAGAAGAGTGAAATATCAAACTATAATTGATCAAGGATCTCAATTTAGATTCACACGGTTTACCGAAAGTCAAACATTAACTTTACAAAAGACAATTATGCGGTGCTGAGTATCATCTCCGTTGCTCCTTTATGCTCTTATGATACTCCTGAGGATGAATGCCAGGGCAGTGATGGCTCAGTGGTTGAAGCTCTAGCTTACTGATCCAAAAGTCCAGGGTTCAAGTACTGGCACTAGTCTGCCTCTGTTGGCTCCTTGAGCAATGCCCTTAACGCTTAGTTGTGTGTAAAATTATTAATGCAAATCACTCTGGATTAGTTCATCTTCCAAAAGCGGTAAATGTATGCCGATGTCTGTTTCTGTTTCCACTGAAGTCCCGTTACATGTTTTAATCCATAGACCCCGTCACAAATGTGTAAACCATAACTTTCCATCTTGTCAGTTATCTTCCACTGAACATGTGGTCTTCCACTGAACATGTGGTCCATCCTGTCACTCCTCTGGTTCACCCACTGCATGTCAAGCAATATCCCAGTGGTCAGTCAGACCAACCAAACAAATACAGTAGAAGGAACGAATGAATTCAGAACAAAAGCGCCCAGCGCCTTTGCCCAGTAGAGCCCAAATTTTTACATGAACAAGACTTTTCACCAGAATCTCGCCAGACAAGGAATGCATCTGCCGAATGAGAAACTAACCAGAAATTAATGAGAACAGAGACAAGTTGATTTGAAATTTTGCTCTCTCACACTGTCTTTGGGAGCTTTATGATGGTTTAAGTTCAGTTTATTATTTAAACTCCCTTCAAGACTTAAAATAATGCCTGAGTTCTGAAATTGAATATAGTCGTATGTTCATGTAAACTAAGGCAAAGTAAAAAACAGACCAACAAATGAAACAGTAATGCATGAAGGCTTTGAGCTGGAGCTAATGTGAAGTTTCACACATGCGGAATTAAATGCCCAGTGCAAAGGTCTAATAAGGAATAACAAGCAACAGGTGAGATTAATTACCTGCCATGGCGATTTACTTATGAGAAAAGGAAGCACTGACCATATAAGAAATGTACGGGTGAGGGAGTACTGGTACAGTGTATAAACAGAAAAAAGTGGCACAGTGTTTTAAAAAGAGTGTGACAATCATGCGTGTGAATCTATTCCGAACTTGCCAAAGTTGCTGCCTGATGACATATTGTTATACATGCTGGGGAAAAAAACAAGAAAAATTAAACGGATATTTGGACTTTTTATTTTTTTCTGTAAAGGAGAATAAATAATAATACAATTATTCTGTAGATACAATATTTACAAGTGAAATGTTATTCCTTGTGCTTCTGAGATAATAATTTACTTTTTCAAGAAAGTTAAGACACAACATTCTACAGCCATCTTATTGGAATGGCGGATTGCTTGGTAATATGGCGGCCAACAAAGGCACGTCATGCGATGGTCTTGTCCAGTTTTGTGTTTACGTCTATGGTGACAATAAGAAGTAGATGAGTGCTTTCTAGCATACCCAAATGAAGGCAACAACAACAACAACAACAAAATTGTTACAAACAAACATAATAAAATAATTTTAACTTACAGGAAGCATTAAAAATACAGTTTTGTTAAGGAGTGCGTGATAGTAAAACAACATTTTATAGAAAATTTGTATTGCTGTTGGATTCACCATTCTGATTCTCAAAAAAGCATCATAATTACCATTGTCATGATGCTCAAATAGCAAGCATGTCCGCATCACAGCAAGAAGGCCCTTGGTTCGAACCCCGAGCTAAGGCCTTTCAGTGTGGATGTCTTCCCAGTGCAGGGTGTGCCCTGCCTTCACCCGGTGTTGGCAGAGATGGACTTCAGCCTCCCTGTGATCATATGTTAAGTGGTTTGGCAAATGAGTGACTGAGAGTGTAAATGTTTGTGCAACTAACCAAATAATGACCTATATGCAATGTTACAGTAATACTAGCTGAGTATAATGGTCATGTTAATGCACTAGTTCATTGTCTGATTCACCCGGGGTTCAAACCAAGGGACGTCTTGCTGTGATGCGGACATGCTTGTCACTATTCCACCATGCTGCCCCTATTTGAACATCATGACAATGGTTATTACTCGTATTATAGCTTAAATGATACAAGTAACTTACACTGCACACTTTTAAAGAGGTACTGCACATCTAAGGTTTTTTTTTTTGTTGTTGTTGTTGTTTTTGTTTTTTTAGCATGAACTTAATTATATGACTGTTCTGTAATGAAATGCATCTATGCTGGTTTTACTCCTGACAAATTTCCCATTTTAATAAGACTACATTTTGTGGGCGATCCAGAATGGCAATGTGTGCCACTACTGTCCAAGAGATTAAGTGTTTGATCCCAGGTTTATGCACACAGCCATCCTTACCTGGGAGCCATATGAGCTAATTGACTGAGCTCACAGAAAGGAGAGATTGCATATGTTTATTCCCTATCCGTTAACAATTACAGGCTAATCATGAGTGCATATAAGTTCATGCATGTAAGGCTATGGATAGCGCTATCCTCTGAGTGTGTTACACTGCTCCTGAATACACATGTGCAGCTGTTCGGAAAAAAATGTCTTCGGCTGCCATCATGTGCCTCAGAAGAAGCAGGTGCTGCTCCTGCTCTCCCTGGTTGGTGATGATCATGTGACTGGGAATATAGTTGACAGGAGGAATTGGCTGTGACTAAATTCAGGACAAAATTAGGGAGAAACATTCAATGGGAGATTGTTACCACCTAAATGCTCCACTGAATGACCATGGTAATCATTCCTACCTGTGGCCATTTAACCGTACAACATATAGCAACAATATATACTGTTATTCATTTACATTTTGCAGTACATGCACATTCTAATGTTTATTATATTGGTAATACTGCTCAGTTTACTCACTGAAAGGATTCATTGGGTATCTGTTTATATAGATATTGGTAACTTCTACTTTTATATACATATATATATAAATATATATATATATTAAATATATACAAACTTCCTCCGGGATCAACAAAGAATTCTGATTCTTATTCTTATTTATTTATTTTTGCCATTTAGTTTTAAAGTAGTGGAATGACACTTTAAATTTAACACAAAAAAATACAACTTAATAATAAATAAATTCAAATAAATGCAAACTTTAATAGTAATGTAATGGGCAGCATAGTGGTATAGTGATTTGCACCTCCACCCCACAGCAAGAAGGCCATGGGCTTGAGTCCCAGGCTCATATATATCTGTATGGAGTTTTTCCCAGTGAAACTCAGTTCTCCCATTGCTTGCATAGGTTTCCTCCGGGTACTTCAGTTTTCTACAACGGTCAGAAACATGCATATTAGGCTAACTGACTGAAACAGATAATAATGATGTCTTGAGTGATTTCTACATATAATTTAATATTTAAAGACTGTATTTTTTCTTGCTTTTTATCATATTTCTTTTATGCATAAGCCTTGACAATGTGGAGAAGAAGAAAAAGGAAAGAAATGAAATAAATAGAAGTACAAGTGCACACTATATATTGATGTGGTTGCAATGTTACTTGAGAAGGAAGCTGACCTTATTGCTGAAACGTCTTCAGTGGTACATTGTGCTAACTGTGTCGTACATTTAATAAAATAAAGGCAGTTGTATGCTTTAATAGAGCAATATGCCTGATCATGTTGAATATAATGTACAGTATATGTATTGTCAAGCTGCAATTTCACTAAGTTTGTATTCACAAAGTATGTATACTGCCTCACTACTCTTCAGATGAATGTTTTATAAACCCGAAAACAAACGGGTTTGGATATGGTTTGGAACGATTTAGCTGTGGAGCTTTGGGTGGTGGAAGAAACACATCATTTTTCAATCCAATATATATACTAGGTTATGTCCTGTGAATTCTGATATCCTGGCAATGTAAACATGCACAAATCAGCAGAACAACTACTACAGTGAAAACAGACACTGTTTTATTTGTTCAGTCCATTGTTGTTTACTAATGCTAAGCTCTTTCCATATACCTTATTTCTATATCATCAGATATTTTAGTTATGGTTAGTTTAAGCTTATTGTTATTTATTTATACACTGCCTAGCCAAGAAAAAATGTTGCACCTCTAATGTTTTCTTAGTGAGCTTTTAGCCTCGACCTCAGCGCGTAATCTTGATGGCACTGTTGCTCTAGTCGATCAGGTCAAGGCTCAGCAACATTAATATGGCAATGAAATGAAGTCAGCTGATGACCTGAATGTACTGAATGAGCAGGTTATCACATCAATGAATTCTTTCTTCCTAGATGGCACGGATATAAAATAGGAACTCAAGTAATTGAGTAAGTGGTTCAGGGAGCATGAGGAATCATTTTCACATATGTATTGGCACTCCAGAGTCCTGACCTTCACCCTATTGAAAGAATTGGAAAGTGCCAGAGAAGACTTCATGGTGTGGTTGTATTTTGCCCTCATCAGTTCAAGACATCAGTGAGAAATGAACACTGGATGGAAATTAATGCTTTTTTGGCTGGGCAGTGTATTATTTATTTATTCAGTTTCTGAACCACTTAATCCTAATTAGGGTCGCTGGGAGGCTGGCGCCCACTTCAGCCGAGTCTGGGCGAGGGCAGAGTACACCCTGGACACTTCGCCAGGGCAGAAACACACTTACAGTAGGGCTTGAACCCTCAACCTTGGGATCAGTAATCCAGCACCCTGCCACCAGGCCAGCGCAGTGTATTATGTTATTGTTATTTATAGAAATGCACACATATATATCCAAATGGAGATCGTGGACATCGTTATCCTGCTGTATTACGATTCCAATCGTGATAGAACGTTGGAAGCGCGAAGAAGTGCAGTAGAGCTTAACAGAGCTTAGGGAATTATGATGAACTTGGCAATACAATTCCTTCAAGTTTCATCTCCTGGATGCGAGCTGTGTCCTTTGTATTCTCCAATCAGGCTCCAAGCATGGTCATAAATCGTGGAGCTCCACGCTTTTTTTAATCACAGAGGATGCAGACATGTGTTTCATGGATGTTGTACATTAAAGCTATATATAAAAGTCTATATTTAAGATAAAAGTATATTTAAAAGATATAAACAAATGAAAAGATGAAAAGTATTTTTTAGTTGTTGATCTCTATATATATATATAAAATCCTGAGTCGATTTATAAATTGTATGGGATGAAATTGTAGTCATTTTTTTCCCTTATACCATATATATATATATATATATATATATATATAAATATATATATATATATATATGCACACACATACACCTGAGATCG
>JBCNYG010000020.1:18617911-18630163 GCA_039654305.1 Porochilus rendahli
TGAGTCCCCTGAAGTCATATGCTAGTCTGGTTCTCTATTTCCTCTTTCTGACAAGCAACTGTGCTCAGGTGTGGCCAGCAAAGCTGTGTGTGCGTGTGAGAGAGAGAGAGAGAGAGAGAGAGAGAGAGAGAGAGTATGAAGGCAAAGGCTATTGATGTGTACACATGTACCTGTACTTGTTACCTAGTGAGGACATGAACATATTTTTAACCAAATGTTAGAACCATTTTTGGAATTGAGGATATTTTGGCAGGGCCTAATCTCCTCAAAACTGCTGTTCGAGGGTTAAAACTTAAGGTTCCGTGATTTCAGGTCAGAATGTGTTTTACAATGGGGTAAAGGCGTGTGTGTGTGGGTGGGTAGCATGTGCATATGAGTCTGTTGTAAGCCGTTTAAACGTCATGGATGGTTTTGCAACTCAGACCTATGATTTCTTTAAATGGCCACCCAAACACAGTGCTAATAGCATCACACACACTCTCTCTCTCTCGCTCTCTCTCTCTCTCTCTCTCTCTCTCTCTCTCGTACATATTCCTAGCCCTTTAAAACTCGTATCCAGTCACCCACTGTGTCGCATGTATGTAATTAACAATGAAATTAGTTACACAAAAACACATTGTGTTAATCACAAGATTAAAAATTAATAATGGAATTTTAACACATGCCAACATAATAAATTTTTATATTTAAACATAATGCTAGCTTTGCACTTCATGCTGTCTACTTAGGGTCAGTCATACACAAAGTAAGTAGTGCAGCACATGTAATCACGGCATTTTATATTTTGTATCAGTATAACTGCAGCAGAAAATAAAGCTGGTAAAAATAGATAAAAAGTAAAAAGATAAATATTTTATATTTAATCAAAGAATATTCAAATAATTAATTCCAATTGAAATCCAAGGACAACTGCAAGATGTGATTATTTTTCTGAAACATTTTTGGTATTTTTGTTGAAATCTTCTGTACAATTAGTAAATGAAAGGATATAAAAAATGTATTTATTTTTCTTTTTTTTTCAGTCCAAATTAAATGACTAGATGATAATTTACCGTTCTCCCTACTTGCCCACATGCACTCGTTATATGTCACCTGCAGGCTCGGCAAGCAATGCAAAACCTAGCAAACTATTCGCAAAAGAATAGCTGAGAAAGGTCAGCCATAGTTTTCAGAAAAACCTTAAATTATACCCTTGAACTTAAACCATGCAAGAAAATGTTTTTTAAAATATCAGTGAAAAAGTATTCAATTTAGCAACCCTATCCTAATCCTTAGATACTAGTAAGTGCAAAATGAAATCTACAACTATCATGAAAAGGCAGCCAAAAGCAAGAAGTCAGACCACAGTGAATATCAGCATGTCTTTTCAGCAGTCACAACAGTTGAGCGATAACAACAACAATGACACATGGTGTTCCTACACTTTCTCTCCCTCTCTCTTGGACTTGTACATCAGCAGTAATCAGTCAGTGTGATTTCATAAGGATTAGATGGATGCCTCAAGTCGGGATGAGATTTTTTGTTGTTGTTGAATCACCTTAAAAAAAATAAACCATCAAAAAAAAAATCACGAGTTTAAGTCATTATTTTGATTCAGTAAGTCAAAATAGTGAGAAACAAAGGAAAAAATACATTCACTCAGTCGAAACAATGACTTAGAACATCAAAATAACTAAATACTAAGTCCAAATACTGAGTTACTAAGCCTGAATAACAACTAAGTAAAATGAATGAGATACAAAGTCAAAATAATTACTTAGAAAGTCACAATAATGAGAATATCACAAGAAAAAAATCACAATAATGAGATACCGAGTGTGACTTATTGGGTTAAATTGGCAAGTAAAAAGAAGATAAGATATAAGACAGTCAGATGGAGGTTGACGCCTATTTCAGCCAACTTTGCTTGAAGGTAGGGTACACCCTGAACAGCTCACCAGTCCAGGATCAACACACAAATATGCACACTCACACCTAGGGGCAATTTGTAACAGCAAATTAACCTAATCCGCTTTGGCCTCAGGGAGGGAACTGGAGTACCTAAGGAAACCTACACAAGCAAGAAGATAACATGCAAACTCCACACAGGAACTCATCACTGATGTTGGGACTTGAATCCAAGACCTACTTGCTGTGAGGCAGAAGTGTTAAACACAAGGTTTAAAATAATGAGATAATTAGCTGAAATAATATAGCAAGACAAAATATTGACAGTGACAAGATACAAGATACCGAGGTGGCAGGTGACCTCTGATCTCTGCTTTTTGCAGATGACGTTGTTCTGTAGGCTTCATCAAATCGGGACCTCTCGTTGGAGCAATTCGCAGCTAAGTGTGAAGCGGGCGGGATGAGAATCAGCACCTCCGTGTCCGAAGCCATGGTTTTCAGCCGGAAAAGAGTGGAATGCACCCTCCGGGTCTGGAATGAGGTCCTGTCCCAAGTGAAGGAGTTCGAGTATCTCGGGGTCTATGTCACAAGTAAGGGAAGGATGGAACGGGAGATTAGCAGGTGGATCGGTGCAGCCTCTTCATTATACTGGTTCATCGTGGTGAGGAGGGAACTGAGCCAAAAGGCAAAGCTCCCAATTTGCCATTCGATCTAAGTTACCTATGGTCACACGCTTTGGGAAGTGACCGAAAGAACAAGATTGTGGTTACAAGGAGCTGAAATAACCCGGGTGGAGCTCTTAGTGGAACCGCTGCACCTCTGTGTTGAGAGGAGCCAGTTGAGGTGGCTCAGGCATCTGGCTAGCATGCCTCCTGAACCTCTCCCTGGTGTGGTGTTTTGGGCATATCCAGCCAGGGAAGAGACCATGATGTCAAACCCAGAACAGGCTGGAGGAATATGTCAGTTAACTCGTCTGAGACCGCCTTGGTGTCCTTCCCTGGAGGAAGTGGCTTGGGAGAGGAATGTCTGGACCTCACTGCTTAGGCTGCTGCCCCCATGACCCAACCCCAGATCTAGTGGAAGAAGATGATGATGATGCTGAAGATACCAAAGATTAAGAAAGACAAAATAATGAGACCCAAAGTCGAAATAATAAGTCAAAATACTGAGAGACCAAATAAAAATTAAGCAAGGGTTCAATGTAGGCAACTCTAAATTGCAAACTTAACAGAATAAACACAGGGACAAAGTAAACACTGAAACACAATGGCTTGATAAGTACTGGCAAGAACACAGTTACAATATTTAAAACTTAAGTGTCTTTAAATAAAGTGACGTTCAGATTCAGATGAATCTGTTATAATACCTGAAGTGACAATACAGACATGAAATCTTTTAAAAGGAGTCAGAGGTAAAGCTGTAACTAAGTTCATGGTGTTATGGAACATGAATGAACCCTGGATTGGTAACTGTTACAGCAGCCCATCACTGACCACTTTCCCATAACAGCTCACCCCCAAGTGGTTTAATCTTTAATTATCAAGGAGGCCCCAGATCAGCGGTTGGTCTCATTCTGTTTTAGTGAAGCGTCAGAACTCATTTTAAAGAGATCATTTTAAAATGATGAGCGAGTAGCTCTTTGAAGACTCTGAACATTAAAATGATATTAACATTATAATGCTTTTGGGGCTCTGGTGCGGTGCCTCCAGCGCTTAGCTTCATGCACCAAGAAGCAGCCGGCCATGAAATGAACAGGTACGCAAACTCGTATATGTCTCCGGGTATATTTTAATCTCAGTGGTGCGAAATGTATAAAGTGCGTTTTAAATAATTCTAATGGCAGGTCGCCCTGCTTCGGCAGCATGTCATGGTACAAAAGCCGTGAATGACAGGCGCCAGCAAATTACTGCGTGGGTGCAGTGTCTCCTGTTATTGTATATTTGTAATTATGTTTTGAAGCGGGCCAGAAAAAAAATTCTATATTTTTAATTAAATTAGGCTGGTGTCATTATTCTGGCTCAAAATCATATAACTGGTAAGTGAAGTGTGATGAAACCATATGCATGATTGGAAAATAAATATGTATGCTGTGTTTATTAACCCGTTTACTATATTTTTAGGGGAAAAAAGGATCCTCAGATAAACCAATCAGATCATTTGACTGGACTAAATTTGATTTCATATAAGGTACCTTAAAGAAAAATCATGATCTCTTACCTGATACTCATCTTAACTATGCACATGAATCAGTGGTGTGAAGTGTGCTGTAAATAGACGTCTTAAGAGTGAAATACAAGCTGATGGAAGTCATATGCATAAACATATTGCTGTCACTTCAGGCTCATATGGTGGATTTCAAATAACAGCATGAATGCATATCATTGTATATTTTTGAGTAAGGATATACACTACTTTTAGCTTCTTTCTTGGCATGTATTTATTTATTTGCTAAAATAGTTATGTGAATTTTTCACCAGGATCTTGTATTGACAATGGGAGAGCTGAACCACTTCATGAAATCTTCCCCAACACATCCAAAAATCTTTCAGTAGGGTTAAGGTCAGACTAATCAAACCTACTGACCTTCCAAATTGTTTGCTTGATGAAGGACAATAATTTGATCCTTCTAAAACACAGCATACATATGTGTCTTCCAACATGATCATTTAAAAAATGTGAAGCTACTCACTACATCACTAATGGAAAAAAAAATTAAAAATTCAAGCTGAGTATACAAAAGAAAATGCATTAAGAAATTTGGTGTTTTCTGCTTTGCTAACTAAAAACAGCAAACCGGTAACATTTTAGTTATTTTTAAAAAATTGGTAAAAAAAAATTTACTTAATTTTAACCTCCTATTCTGTACACTTTAACGGTACCTTCATTTATGGTTGTTATCTGGCACAATTCAAAGCAGTTTCAGAAAAGCAAGTTTTACTTTTTACACCCACCTGGAGAACAGAGTTTTGTTATTTAGTAACTCAAAGTCATATTTTAGTCAGGTTGCAGCAGCTGTAATTACTACACAGTTCCTTCAAAATCTTGGAAGAGACAGCAAATTTTCCTTTTGTGATTAACTTA
Source organism: Porochilus rendahli (assembly GCA_039654305.1). NCBI lineage: Eukaryota > Metazoa > Chordata > Actinopteri > Siluriformes > Plotosidae > Porochilus > Porochilus rendahli. The sequence continues at coordinate 18,622,880 of JBCNYG010000020.1, forward strand.
CAGATTTGTGTTAAATCATTCCAGTAGAAACATTCTGCTATACTGCTACAGGCTGAGCAATTACAGCAATGTGTGTGGATGGAAAATAAAAAAGTTTAAATAAAATTTAAAATTAAAGTATGCATTGAGACTATTATCTCTCAAGTCATGGGAAAAGTCAAGGAAGTTTTTTTGAGAAATTGAACAAATTATGTTTGGTCAGAAAATAATGCTGCACATAGAAACAAATATAACTAGAACTGCTAACAGGATAATAATCCTGAATTCCTACATGGGTTGTTGTAATAACTCAGAATTCTTTTAGAACAAGGCTATAATTTTCAGCATGTGCAAGATGGATTCTCTGACCAATCCAGCTTGCCCATGAAGGAATGCTGAAAATTAGCTTATTTCATGGAGTCGGTGAGATTAGTCAAGATTATTTTATATAATAAGATAATTTCCAAATTTTTATAATTTCTTTGAATAATTGGTCGGAATTCCTCCCTGTTTTTCCATGGGTTTCCCCCTTGTTTGGAAGTGAAAAAACAAGGACAGTAGGCTGATTGAGGTTCCAAATTGCCCCTAGGTATAAGAGTGTCAATGGTTGTCTGTGTGTTGGCCCTGAAATGGCCTGGCGAGCTGTTCAGGGTGTACCCCGCATTCACCCAGAGTTGGTTGAGATTCCAGCCAGCCTCCCCATGACCCAAATTGGGATTAATGGGCTAAGGAAATGAATAAATAAGTGAATTGGTCGAAATTTATTCAGAGGTTAAGAGGATTGGTCAGAATTAGTTTTGGATAAGGCTGGATTGGTCAGAATCCCAACAGCAGTGAATGAAATTGGTTATAATTCCTTTATTTGACTTCCTTCATTTGGTCAGTTTTTTCAAAATTCTTTCAAGTTGAATGAGATTGGCCATAATTCCAGAATCCAGGTGTAGAACGATAAGTCAAATTCCTTAAGTAGGCTGCATTGATCAGAATTAGTTCAGAATCAAACAGAATTTTATCAAATTTGTTTCCCACTAAGCTACAGTGGTCAGAATTCTTCCACAACTGAATGGGATTGGTTTATGAGAAGACAATATTCTGCAGATAGAAGATGTTAAAAAATGTTTTTCAAAAAATAATAATGAAATAAAAATAAATAAATAAATAAAAAATAAATTCTTTAAGACCAGGAGAACCTGGACGTATATGAATGTGGAATAGATAGGAATTCCTTCTGGATTCACAGTGCCTTCAGGACTGAACGAAATTAATTAAAATTCCTTCAAAAGCACACACAATTGGTAGAATTCATTTGTAATGGAACCAGTTTGGTCAAAAAAAAATTATAATAATAATTTAAGACTCGGCCAGACCGTTCAGAATTTGTTCAGGAGTAGGTGGAATGAGTCAGGAGTTCTTTCAGAGCTAGTATGATTTAAACATATTTTTATGAATTGGAAGTGAATGTCTTGTACATATATGGTGCGAAGAATTTGAAATCATACATCTTGGACCAACAGACACTTTAAAAAATGCTTGGGTTCTTTTCTTCACCTTGAATGGCTTGAATAGATGCTACCTTTAGCCTAAGATTTCCTGTGAATATAGATTCATTTCTTCTTATGCTTACAGATCAATCATGTAAAAGCATGTCACAAGTGCTAATATAAATTTAGATTGCAAGCAATGACCCGGACAAACCTGCTGTATCCAATTGTATGACAATGAAAAAAAGATGTATAACCTTATGATTTAACTGAGGACTGATTGTCCTGCCAAAACTTTAACAGCTTGTGAGTTAATTGTTAAGGTGTACTGCCCCGCACCTCTTAAAGGATCAAGCATTTATAGGAGTATAATGAGTTTGTAATGGTTCGCTAGGTTTCTGCCCCCTCACCCCGCAAAGAGGGACTTAATTCCCACATTATGAGCAGCTGCGGAATGGATTTACGTCCTTCCTGCAAGACGAAGGGCACATTAAATTTCCACCAGGAAGTGTGCGTGATTAATCAGTATTTAAAATGGCAATTTAGCACCGCCTGTGTTGTTACAGATGCATAATCACTGAGCTTCAATGCTCCTAAACGTTAAATATAAGATGACGCTAGTTTCTCCCGTTGCTCTGATTTATGATTCTGCAAGACGGCTCGTTGTGATTCCATAGATTACCAGGCTGAGGACCTGGTTGTGAAAAATTAGCCTCATGACGCAATGTGCAAATGAAGGCAATTTGATGGGAAGCTAGGAAATGATTACACATGTGCGATCCACTTTTAATAACTTCAACTGAACCAGAGATCTCAGAGGTTCCTGTGTATTTTCTTCCTTATTAAAAAAAAGGAAGCATAGCTCCTGCAATGGAGCTTAATTGTTTTGATGTGGGGTTCCTCAGAGAATCGCTCTGCCTCATTAAACTGTTAATTGCTTTATGTTTTTTTCTTTTTTCCCCTTTCACTCCTTTCACAACAAACCACAGGAGGATAGAGGAAAAGATGATTTTTCCTGCATCTTGATTACGGCGATGTGGACCAACAAAATGCAGATTGTAACAAAATGACTGCATCGCCGTCATTATTATTGCTGTTATTCTTAGTTCATCTGCACTGCTTCTCTTTATTTCTCTCCAGCTCACTCTCTCTCTCTCTCCCCATCAAGGTCATCTTTCTACATCTCTGAATGATGCTGAATTGGCACTGGCGAGGGTCTGAAAGAAAAGATTGAGGCCGTTGCTGGGTTCCATCCAGATCCACAGCACTGCACAGAGCTCCTTTGACTCCCTCCTCTGAAAGACCGACCCACCCTCCAGCCCAGAGAGGGAAGTTATTAGAAGCCTCTCTGCATGGCTGAGCTCTTCTGGAAATGGATGGGTGTATGGATGGCATACATTTCAGCAGGAGTTTCACATTAGTGTCAGATCTGATGAGTCGGCCCCCACATGCTATTAAAGCACTTTTGGGGAACTCGGCATAAAAGGAAGTGTGTGATTATCATCACTGCGCTCTCGGTTATAGGCTGGGATTTGGGGGCAGGCACAATGTGAAGAGCTCTTTGCTCTACAAAACGAGCTCACGATTGTTCCAACAGCCTCATAACAGCCCCATATTCTTTTTTATTTTGCAGGATGGGACTGATTTAGAGGGCTGCTGAGAGCACTTGTTTCATTGTAGTCCCATTGTATTTTTTTTTTTCTTTTAAAATTGACTAATTCCACAGAGAGGGGCTCCAACTTCTTGCATATACAAATGACTCTTGAATAATTGTAACTGTAATCACAGAATGCCTTTTGGCATTGATTTAGTTTTAGATTTTTTAAATGTCCCATGTGTAACTTCCTGACACGGCGTTGTGCATCATTCTCCTGGGTCGTCATCATTCACAGCCATGACAAGCTGAGATCTCAACTAATTATATAGAGGAAGAGGATTTCTGCATACTTAAGTCAACGAGGGAGAAGTCTAGAAAAGTTTAGTCTACACTTCATCATAAATCAGTGGAACTAGGCCACATTATATGCCTGGAAATGAAACAAACCCTGTGTTTCACTGCAGGGTTGTGTATTGTCTGGTTGCAGTTCCAACTGTGAATCTTATACATTAGTCTCTCTTGGTTTCGTTTACAGTCTGATGCTGTAGAAGCGATAAAAGATGCAGTGCGACGAAGGTGTGAAATCCGTCCATCTGCAGGTCATTACTAGCAAAGCACCCTCCACTGAATCTCTTCGTTCTTGTTTCTGCTTTTCGACAATACCTATTTCCGATACTTTATTGACTTGTGATTTATGTCGGCTCGCCAGGATTTGCACATTGATTGCCACACGCTCTGTAATCAGATAACAATGCGTGCATGGCGTAATCCAAGAGGTCTGCCGCAGATGGCATTTCCTAACGAGGCTCTGTACCTTGCGAATCCATTTTCAGCTAATGTAACATTTTAGCGCTGCAGCATCCTGACAGAACGCGAGCTCATTTAGTACAATAGGTGCATGGCGTTTGGTGAGTAATTATCTCCTTTGGGAAGCTGGGTTTGTATGAAAGAGAATGTAAAATGAGGTGAGAAAGCAGGAAAAAATACAATTCCAACACAAAAGTCCTACTGTTAAGACCATGTCACTGCCTGAAACAATAAAATCCCCAGAATGGAAAAATAAAAGAAAAAAAGTCTTCAATTGAATCTGAAAGTCTTGAATTAACTCTGTCCTCATTTTTGTGTATAATTGGTACCTCGCCTTAATTTATTAATTTGTTTGTGCATTCTGTGGGTTTCATGACCACTTCCCATGGAATGAAGAAAAAAATCTGACTTCATTTCAAATTCTTTTGATTGCTGAATTTTATTGATGACATTAAATTAACATAACGACTTCAATGGTGTGTATCATGACCCCATGCCATGTCTTTTATTGCATAATTATGCCCACGAGCAATGCACGCCACTCTCAATGAGTTGTATAGATAATAAAGATGTCCGGTGCCTTGAAAGTAATGAGAACTGGGAATTCAAACAGCAGAAGATTATGTTGATGAGGAAATTCTTGGTGAATACACATGTTGAACTGTGTGTGTGTGTGTGTGTGTGTGTGTGTGTGTGTGTGTGTGTGTGTGTGTGTGTGTTTTTTTTCCCCTATATCCTATAGAGGTTTTTTTCTCCAGACATCATGTAGGAAAATCCTGTCTTGTCTATACATCAAAGTTTTGCTGAGATGCTCAGTACTGAATATCTTATACAGTATGCATATTGCATTACACCACTTTGATACCCCAGTGCTGCTGTATTTTCGATTCTATTTGCTCAGGTGTTGAGTAATTACAGCAACAGCTGTAGCTAGTAATATTTAGTTTACTGCAGTGTTTATATTATATTTAATATACAAATGCATGGGAAATTTTAAACATGGTTTAAATATGTGTAAAAGTAGTAGTGGGTGATGAAGCAGCCCTAGTATTTAATTATTTAAAGATATTAAAGATTGTGATAAATGCATTCTAGTCTGCCTTTTTTCAAAATGCTATTCGGTAATGGTTTGCTCAGTATAATCTAATTTCTGTGAATAGCTTACATACTTGTGAAAAATGGTCACAATAGTGAACACCCCTAGAGCATCACAGACCCAAAAACTTTGCATACATAATATTTTGTGTTTTTAAATGTCACCTTACAGCAAGAAGATTCTGGGTCCAGCCCTTGTGGTTGACTCGGGTCTTTCTGTATAGCGTTTGTTCTCCGTGTATTTGTGTGGGTTTCTGTCCACATTCCAAAGATATACATGTTAGGTCAACTGGCTACTCTATATCACCCATGGATGTGTTGTTTGTGGCTATATTAGCCCTGTGATAGACTGGCAACTTGTTCAGGGAGTACCCTCTTCTTGCTATGAACTCAGCAAGGATTATCTCCAACCTTCTTCACCATGACTGATAAGCAGTATACACTACCGGACAAAAACTGTACAACACCTCAATTTTTTTTTATTACCCAGAGATAAAAAACACGCAAGCATGGGGAGAACACACAGAGACATCCTTGCTGAGCACAGTTTTAAACCCAGGACCTTCTTGCTGGGTGGTGGACGTGCTAACCATTATGCCACTGTGCTGCCCCCCATTTTTTCAGTTTTGTTGAAATTTAAGGATGAAGTGGGCAGAAGGGTGAAGGCAAAGCAACCAACAGATGCGCCATGTTTGTGGGAACCACAGTTTTGGAAAGAACGTCCAGAACAATATTTGATTTCAATTGTTAAAAGAATGCATGAGTGGGTTCAGCTGTAATATCTGCAAAATGTAGCTTTGCTGAGACAAGAAAAAATTGTGTTAACAAAAATTTCACAACTTTTTTTTATAGGTAATGTAGATAATAGATAGATGGAGGCAGAAGTTATTGTATCTTTTTTATTATCATACTTATGTGGATTTGTTTGTTTGTTTGTTTGTTTGTTTGTTTGTTTGTCTGTTTTTAAGTATGATGTGTTATTAAAAAATTGAAAAATTTAAATTTTGTCAAATTGCTGCACAATAGGACAAATGCCACACTTCCGGACATGTTGCTATTGGGTGATAATTAGCTTCCCCATTGCACCAGTCATCCAGCTGTGACAGCACCCACAAAGTCTGTAATTCCTTACATAACACATATAAAATAATTTTCTCTGTTCTTATATAAGGGAGTTTTTGTGGCATAGAGGTTACCATGCCTGCTTCACAGCCTGGTTCAGTGAGGGTACTTTTGCATCCTCTCCCTATGCATGCATGTGTTTCCTCTTAGTGCTCCAGTTTCTTCCCATAGTCCAAAGACATGCACTTTAGGCTTATTGCCGGTTCCAAATTGCCCCTAAGTGAGAGTGTGAGTGTGAATGGTTGTGTGCGTGTTGTCCTATGATGGACTGGAATGCTGTTCGGGGTGTACTGGGCCTTCCCCCAGAGTCAGCAGAGAGAGGCTCCAGCATGCCCAAGTAGGATTAAGTGGCTTGGCAAATGGATAAACGAATATTTGAAAACAGATGTGAAATAGAATTGTATAGAGTATGACATGCAGAAATATAATTATACTTAGTAATACAACCTGTAATATATTTTCAGTGAGTCAGGCAATTACATATTAAACACAGATTGCAGTGAATGAGTCACCTCTTGGAGCAAAGAACCGTTAATTGCATAAGGTCCTAAAGTATCATAATATTACCTGCTGATTAACATCGCATTGTTACACTGCCTGGGTACCAGTACAACATAAAATAACCTTGAGTTATAGGCTGTAGAGGATCAAGAATCAAAAGCACATGCCCTAAATATCTTTAACAAAGAAATCAATCTGGTGACATTTCAAATTTGAGGCCAAGCAGTATACAAGGCCATTACATCATATTACATTTTGACCACTGAAATAAATGAAATTGATTATCTCGTTACAGTGTCACCTGCCAAGGTATTGTATTATATCATATTATTATATAGTACATGGGAACGGCAGAATTTCATTGGTTTGCTATCTGTCGAAAAAAAAAAATCATTCCAAGTGGATAATTCTTGAATCAAAAGGACATATGCAGCAGGGAGCATCACCATTATCATGATTTTAAATGGAAAAATAAGCCATAAATATTTTGTTTTGGTTTGGGTTTTTTCGTGTGTTTCCACATGGTTTATGCAAAAAATTTGAATGAGTCTAAAAACAGTTATGGAGCATCGTTTACTCATGTTATCATGTAGTATATAGGTAAACTCTAAATTAGTATCGAAAGACACTGTTAGGTACACAGAGCTTTGCTCAAAGCATACAAAACTCACCTGACATGTCTCTTTAACGGTACAAATATAT
>JBCNYG010000020.1:18781602-18799447 GCA_039654305.1 Porochilus rendahli
GGGAAAATCTTTGTCTTTCAGTGTAGTAGTTACAGGTGATTTTGCTGAGTTGACCAGTAAAAGCTGACAATTGCCTCACTACTAGCCATTGAACGGGTCACCTTAGTCATCATCACAACAATTGCCCCCCCTCAGAAATTTGTCAGGAGCCACTGGTTTTGAATGTGGTTTTCATTAAATAAATAAATATATTGATGCAGTGCCAATTTCCGGGTGCAGGCGCTGATGAGAAACCGGGAACAATTTTTATACAACCTAATCACTGATGAAAAAATATACTACCACTCAGTATGGCTGTTAAAAAGACTACTTCTACAATAAATATCTACCAGAAGAATGGTAATAATATATGCACAATTACGACTCCTAATACTACTAAATTATAAAATTATAGTAATGAATCTGTTCATTAACGCTTCAGCTCAAAACATTTTTTTAAGCATCTTGAGATTTTTTTTCATCTCTACACAACATTCTGGATCTTGACCTAACCAGACAAAGCCATATAATGATACTTAGTAATGCTTTCCTACTCAGATCATGATCTCCAGGTGATGAGACACAGGAGTAAACCAGGCCTGAAATTTAGGCTTGATTAGATGGTGAGTTGATGGTACAGTGAAGGGTCCATACACTAAAACACATGAGACCTCGTTGATGCGTCTTGTGAGCTGGAGAAGTCAGATGAAAAAGAAAAAAAAAGCTCTTCAATTTCCTGCGGTACTCCTGCTGAAGAGGTTGTTCTGTTGGAATCTCTTTCAGTTTGAGCAGCTTGTAAATGAAGTTTCCATCCTGCCATGTGGTGCCCTCTGCGAACACGAGCCATGCTCCACGTCTGTATTTATCCTGTTACACAAATCCACCAGGATCCTATTCATCTTGGCAAACAGCTGGAAAATATGGGATTCCTCAGAACCCATCGTGCCTCTGAATCTAATTCTCCATGATCCCAGTTGCCAAACATCCCTGAGCGTCTCAACATTCGGTATCAAATCCCTCTAAAAGCGTATAATTTCCAGTGATTGCTCACACTTGAGGCCTGGAGATGAAAACATGGGCAGGAGAGAAGCTCTCTCTGATCTGCCTCGCTGTGTTTCCGAACACTGCTGTCATATTTACTTTACACTTTCTTTGTGGAGAGACGAAGAAATCGGAACAAAGAGTCATTCTGTAAGCATGTGTAAAGTTAATATGCCGCTGGTTTTTCCGCCTTCTTGCTGAGTGGGGGAATAGCATGGGGTTTTTTTTATCTTTGTTTTTTTTTATCTCCGGCCCTTTTGGGTTCTATTTCAGCTATGATTTTTTTAATGCAGTGATTTATTTAATACATTGACCAAAATGTGATCTTTGTGGTTCATATGAATTTATATGACAAAATATTTTATATGACATGTAAAAGATATAAATAATTTAAACTTCAGTGACTCTAGATACATGGATTTACATGGCAATAATCATTTGCGAATATTTGCACATTTCACATAATATTTCTTACACTTTTTGACTTAGAATTCCTCTGTGGTATTTTTCTTCTCAGACAGACATTTCTATTTAATTTTTTTTAATTATAGATTTTATGTTCTCTTCATTTTCCCTTTCATTTGTCACATAATCTTTAGTTAAAATTTTTCTTATATTGTCATAATGAATTGGTCTTGATGTGATTTTAAGTTAATTTGTGTTATGTCTGACTTGTTTTACTAAATTCTTTTACTGTCACATGCAATACTTTACACACTTTGTAAATATTGTTGATTTGCACTTAATTTTTATTTTTCCATTTAAATTGAGGGAGCTGTCCAGGGTGTAGCCCACCCTCACCCAGAGTTGGCTGATATGGGTGCCAGCCTCCCTGTGACCCTAATTAGGATTAAACAGGGTAATGAGTTAATTTTATTTGGATAGTTAAATACATTATTAAATGTTTTTGCTTGATTTTTTTTACATGACTCACTTTCACATTAATTTGTTCCTCAAGAATTTTTATGTTATTCACATGATCATTTGATACAAACCAAACTAAACTCCTAAATCGATCTCTGCAATGACGTCACTGTGATATTTAGATTGTAATCAGACATGGCCTGTATTTCTGTTAAATGATTTCGAATCCCATATTTTAAAGCAATGTCTACAATTGTATTAATTTTTTACTTGTATTTTAAATCATGCAAACTAATTCTCGTGCATTTTGGTGAATTTAAAAGCAGGAGCTTAGATCAAAGCTCAGTGGGTTTAAAAATAAAGATGGCACTGAAGACCTAGACTGTAAAATACAGCACCTTCAGTTCTGGACCACTTCATGAACAGTGCAGCAGGAAACAGCAATAAAGAAAACATGTCAGCTGGCTCATTTCCATCTTCTAGAATCTAACAAAGAAAAAAAGTGTCACGTTTTAAAGAGTTCACATGGTAAGTGAGGTCATGAAGGCATCATCTGCTAGCAAACAGGAAATGCTGCTGTGATCATATATTTAAACTTTAAGCATGCTATATTAGATCAATTATATATTAAACTAGACTTAGTCTATTTTAATAAATATTATTATTATTATTACACCACAGCCCTTCTGAATTCTAAAATTGGATTGGCTAGGACTTATGACAGTAGTTATATAAATAATAGGTTTTCATTAATGAGCTAGTTCTAATGCATTATTATTTCTATAGTAACAGAACAAAGACTAGTACAGTTTGCAATAAAAAGTAAAGAATACACACTTGTACACTACAATAAACATGAGTATATACTTTATTTATTTATTTTGATGTGGCATAAGAGGAATGAAGCACTTCAAGAAAATTATTTTATGTCTGACTTCACCACCATGTCATAATGATGACAGAAATATGTAAAATTACATACACTACAAATGTAATTTGGGTTGAATTATTTGAGATTGTACCAAACCATGATTTATACAATTACACTACAAAACAGGCAGCACTACAAACGCAAGATAAAGAATTTCATGCAACTAATTTTGGCCAGATTGCACTTAAAACCCTTCTCTAACAATTTGACCCATAACAGCAGTGGGCACCCACAAACATTAGTGGTTGAATATCATAGTACATGAAGGCATTTCACATTCCATTCTTGTCCAAAAAGGCCAAACAGTCAGCCATGTACCACTAAAAAATGAAATCTGTTTATCTCTTCACTCAGGCTAGAGCCACAAAAAGGGGAATTGGCGGTCATCTGGTATATTTATATTTAGAAATATAATCCCAGAATTATAGATTTAAGCACATCAGAGGTGTATTGCTCTCTCCAAGGCCTTCTACATCTCTAGAAAATAGTTTCTGTGAGTAACCACAGTGACCAGCTGGAAAAAGGCTTGTCCAACCAGACAAGGTCTCCACACGTCCGTCACATAATAAATCAAAGCTTGAGTGGAGACAGGTCACCAGCACTCATAACCACACACTCAGCCTGCCTCTCCACGCAGCTACCACACACACACACACACACACATACACACACCCCGATTAACTGCCCAGATTAGCTTTTCTTCAGGGATAAGGCTGCTCAGTGCAATCTTACAGTCAGCAGTAGATAGATGCCTATAGCATGATTCACTAATGATTTTGTATGTACATTAAACCAAAAAAGGGTGGGAGGGGTGTTCCCCTCTCTTATACATAAATAAAAGCTTGTTTCTGTATTATGGTGAAGATTAATGGATTGTTCCTGCTGATCCTTAACCATGGAAATGTGGAAATGTAATTTTTAGACATGCTACCTTCCATGTCTTTACAATTGTTCATCGTTTACACCTATTACTTAAAAATCCTCTCAGAAATCCTATCTGATTAGATTATTAGTTAGCCAGCTAGCACTGAAAATTATAACATATATGAATATGACTTTACAAAGGCCTCACAGAAATGTTAGCCAGTCAGCGAGCATTAGAAGAAAACTTTCTTTGGTGAAGCTGACAGAATCTCTCTGATCAGAAATCAAGCTAGGTTAGGTGATGTTTGCCAGATAGCTAACACTGCAATGAGACATTATAAATATTTGCTAGATGACATAAAATCCCTTCAGAAATCATGTCATAACATAGATATCTTACATAAGCCAGCCAGCAATTAGCTATGAACATTGTGATTGTGAATATGGAGAAGTGAAAAAGAAATTCCCTCAGAAATGCTGACCGATTAGTTCCAGTTAGCCCGCAAACTAAGACACTGAACATGACAGAGGTACTTATGAATATGACGTAAAAATCCCCTCAGAAGTCATTTTAGATCTGTTTCTGCTAGCCAGCAATAAACAATTCCAGTAAATATAATCTTTTGTGAATATGATTTAAAATCACCTCAGAAATCCTGAGAGGTGAATTCATGTTAGCTAGCTAGCATTAACTTTAGAAATATTTACAAATTATGACTTAACATCCCCTCAGACCTTGTGTTAAGTCGTGTAAACATGCTAGCTAGCTTTCACAAGAGACATAGTAAACATTTGTGAGCATGCCTAAGAAAACCTGTGAGAAATGGTGTAATGGTGATGCTAGCCAGTTAGCCAGGGTTACCAGTAAACCTAAGGAACATTTGTTGCAAAATGACTAAGTCTTCTGGGAAATCCTGTCAGATCTGTTCATGCAAGCTAGCTTTGTATTAGCTGTTGACCCTTATGATTGTACAATAGCTTTTATTTGTATGTTGTGACTTATAATCCTCATCATACCTCTAATAGTTTAGTTTGTATGAGCTGGTTCACTTATACTAGCAGGAATATAAATAATGGCATCTGCAATAAATATTGTCAAGTTGTAAGTCAAGTTCGTGCTAGAAGACTAGCAATCAAATAAAAGTATTGAAATGATAAATGTGTGTAGAATTGGGGTAAAGTTAGATTTATATGGTTAACTGAAACATTTATCAGCAGAAAACCTTTTGAAAAAAACAGGCTAGCCAATTTTAGCTAGCAAATTAAAAAGTGAGAAAATACTGGTGCGTGTATAAATGCTAATGACTTTCGGTTACCTGCTCTGAATATCTCCATAATCTATATCAACTTAAAATATCTCCTGTTTTTAGAGAGTATTTATCATATTGGTCAGGGCAGAAACAAACAAAAAATTACAATATATAGCAATAATAATGAACAAACAATTGGATTTCCACCTCTTCAGTGCTAATAAAGACGTCAGTAATGTGAGTTTGGAGTCCGTGTCTTTCACTTTCTCCACATTCAAATACAGTTGAACATGATCTTCTTTATTACACCAATGTTAATTTTATGGCCATTTGCTCCTTGGGCCTTTTCTAACAATGAAGTGTTATTTATAACCCAGCTTGTAAAATCTAAGCACGTTTCAGTCCTGTGTGTATAATCTCTCCAGAGGAGCTAGCGGGTAAACTCGTCGCTGCAGCCAGCACAAAGCCGTTCAAGCAACACTCTCTTTTTTATTAGTCCGACACTGGAGACGTGCTGTAAGAGCAATATCAAAGATGGAAAACTTTGGTTTTGGATATTTTCTGAGAAAATACAGGAGGTTGGATATACTAGCCTGCCTTGGGAGTTCTTCATTAACAGATGAATTGGGTTTACAGAGTGTAGCTGTCTGCATGTTTGGATGTGCGTCTGACATGATACGGTGTCCGCCGGTATTTATGTCATGCACAATAACGAAGTTGAGCCTCGACGAGCTCCTGATCCCTTCTCTTAATAGCACATCTTAACTGGCCTTTTATCGCAGGCGATTTTCAGACGTTCTGTGGGGATTCATTTTTTTTCTGTCGCGGAATCATCATATTGCAATAAATTCCACCTTAAAAAAAAAAAAAAACAAGTGTGGTTCTGTGTTTTATGAAGTCCAAGTTCAAACAGAGTGCAAGTAAAACTTGGGCCCCAGGTTTCTGGGCTTCATCTGATTTGCAGTGGCAATAAAAAAGAAAACACAAAAAAACACCACACGCTGCCCATTTCAGATGTGTTTTGGATTGAAAATAGGATTAATGTGCTAAAGTGTGATTTGAATGGTTAAACACGATTAATTGGAACAGACTCGTGTTCGCCAGGGGAGCCGGGGCCCCCAAATTCGGGACGTGCTCCAATTCACCAAGTGAACAAAGCGGACCAACTGTCCAGGATTTTTTCCATGTCTCTGCTGGTGCGCCTTTTTTCTTTTTCGCATTTTCTCATAGCCAGCTTGTCTCAGAGCAGATTAAATACAGCTGAGAATGTTGGTGTAGGCCCGCAGCGCGCGACCCTCTGGGAATAGGCAGGAACCGCGAGCTTGGACACGGCCGGAGCTGTGCTGCCTCAAAACAGCCATGCACCGAGGGCAGGGGTCCAGGTGGATCGACAGGGGAGAGCTGAGTAATTTGGGGTTATTTAAAATGATCTATTAAACCCCTGAACTTTAATCAGGGTTGCTACTATACTGACAGGCATGATTTACTTACAAATCAGTAGGACAGCGATGGGAGGGGATGGAGACGTATAGAAAGGAGCACTTGATTCTCTTTTTTTCAGAGGCAGTGAAGGTGGTGATGGAGCCACTGCGTACCAAGAATTCCTGCAGCCTCATTAGGATGTGACAGAAAGCTATTTTACTTGGTTTATCCTTTTCGATATGTAAACACTGAAGAAGCTTGAAGACACACCTGACATCTCCTGACCCACAAGCTTCCCTAGCTAGGAACCCACACACGATTATCATTTCCTGCCTGGGGTGTGAGAAAGAAGAACACCCATAAGTCCTGAAGAGGGGGCTGGAGAAGAGCGACGATAAGCGGAAATCTCAAAGCATGTCTAACTCAGTATGGGGTTGCCAATGTACATAAATAGCTTCGATGCTTGAACCTCAATCAAAATGGCTAAACACTATTAATTGGAATGGACTCGTACTCACTCGGGAAGTCAAGAGGCCTGATTTGGGACATTAAGTGCATACAAAGTTCAGCCTGCTCATGCCACAAAAATGATTGTTAAATAGTACTTTGAGTGATGTGTACATTTTCTGCCAGTTAACATGACCTTAATATGACTTTTTTGTAGGCTTTTGTCTGTAAATAAAATAGCACTTGTAGCCAGGATGCCTGTGGTTCCTCATTCTAAATCCTTGGACTGATCAGATGAGAAAAATCTTTCTGTTGTTTGGATTTCAGCGCTGTGAGGTCTGACGTGGGTGACACGACCATTGGCAGCTTCGATAAAACAAACCAGCACAAGCAATAACGTCTTGATTTGTTCGCGCCGCCGAAGCAAGAGCAGCAGTGCCACGCTGCAGATTGATAACAGGTGTCACCAAGCACGGGCCTCCCTGCCGCTGCCGGATGCCGATAACTCTTCCTCTACTGTGAGGAACATGGCTGGATGATTCTGACATGTCATAAAAATTTATGGACTCTGGCAGGCACAGCCCATAAACAGCTGCTGAAGCCCATAAAACCATTACAAGTTCCTGTTCAGGTTGAGCAGGGAGAAAGACATAAAGCACAAGAATGGATACTGGAAGATCGACGCACAGCATGGTACGCTTCAGGTTTGGCCAAACAGTTGTTTTTATTTTGGTTAAGGATAGAGAGATCTCAGCCACCTTGTTTTAATCCATCACTCCATCATATTGACTGGAATATGGTTCAGTTCTCACCACTGATCAAGTCTCACTATGGAAAGCTGCTCAACATTGCCAGAACTGCCATAAAAAAACACACAGTCCACTAGTACAATCTTGTTAGTATTTTCACAAAATTAGCAAACACACATTTATGTGATATATATATTTTTTAGCGAGACTGTTGAAGACTGCCAAGTCCAAATTCAGCACCTCTAGCTTAAGCCAGTGGAGCTGCATTGATTGGCGGGTTTCAGCGTGTGACAAGGTAAACTACCACATTTCAAAGCTGCGACTGTTTGTGCTCGATTAGATTTATAAGGCAGCTTCGTTTCCAAAAGTCGAGAATTAGCAAGTTATAGGCTTTGGCCTAAGCCCCGTGGGTGCTGCGCCGCCCTGAGTGGAATAATACGCACCGTCAGAGGATTTGAGACAGACTTGGACGACGGCAGACATTCTGATGCCTGTCTGTAATTGCCTGGGTCATGGCCGTGGCTTCAGCGCACATGACTGAAGCAGGTATTATATATTATTACACAACGAGGGACTGCAAACCCTCGTAAAATGAAGTATCAAGGGCATTTCCCCTTAACTTTTAGCTCTGAGGCCTGGGTTTTGTAAAAATCAAGATCTGGTTCCTGGAGTAGATTTTTTTCCACTTTCACATTCATTTTCAGCAGTGGTATATTTTTATTTGATTTTTTTTTTTACTTGAGAGTGGAGCAGGGTGAAACAAAAAGGTAGAAAGGAAGTAAAAAATCTATAACAACCACGGAGACTAAAAGAATGATATTTATTTCCTTTCTGAATTTAATTATGATCTTTACTGAGAGAAGCCGTGACTTCATCCAGTGAACAAATGCTTTTTTTATACAATATAATTTTTTTTACAATTTAATCATTTCAATCCATGGAAAAGAACTATAGTGTTTAGCATTAGGTTTAGTTTGACAGTATTGGATGCTTGAAGATCACATAAATTAAATTTTGTCTCATTTCTTCTGTCAGGTTTGGCTCAGAGCGCACCACAAGACCTCCGGTGACAGTTGTCTGATTTAGAGCTGTATGTGAAGCTGAGTGGAACGTGAGAGCAAGAAGCTGTTTGTTTCACATATACAGTACGAGGGAAAACGCAGCACACGGAATGGCTGTGTGCCAGGATTATTACAGATCGTATGGCTGAGGAAATGCCAGTCTCCACCTCTGTTCCCACTAACTACTGACAGTTGGCATCATCTGACTGGAATTGTATTTTCTCAATTTCTTTTAATGTCTGTCTTTTATGCATAGAAAGCATTTTTGACTGATTTGTACAGAGGTGCAGGAGGGCATTTGTCACATGATAAAAGATAAACATAAAACTTGAACGTATATAGAATAAACAGGACCAGCTCAATCTGACTAGTCCACAGTCTGGGAATTAAAAAACACTATACTAGTATATAGGCTAATGCTTGATCAAAATGACATACCATTACAGTTTGTCACATGGAGCATTTATTATCTTGCTTTAAAATCTAAAAATAAACAATAAAATTTTAATTAGTTTGTTTTAAATGGAGTATATACTGAAATTGAATGAGTTTAAAAAAACATTTAGCTACACAGCGCTTACTTGATGCATGTGGACCTCATCTGCCACTGTTATAGTTAAAATATTAAAAAATAACCCATGATTTAGTTTGTTCCTAATATTCTTCTTCATGCTTCGTTTTAAAACAATTATTTGCATCAGGCTTTGGTGAATAATTGTTAATTATCCCAAGGTTTTACCTCTCATGTACCAAAACATTTTTTGTTCTAAAAACACCACTCACTAGCTATTAGCATATACTATATAGTAATTAGTTTCCTATCTAACAATAACTATCATTAAGTATGTTATTGGGGCCACTGGCCAAGGTCTTAACCACAAGTGCGCCTCTGTCTACCCAGCAGTATAAATGGGCACCAGTAAAAAAAAATACTGGTAAGCTAGCGATGAACTAGTGTACCATCCAGGAGGAGTTGAACTCCTAGTCACTTTACGCTACCAGACCAGCATAAACACTGGCCTGATGAAAAAGCCCAACAGACTTCCATATATACTCTACAGGAATGGAATGATCTAAATGGTCCATTATCTCAGGATTATAAATCATTATTTCAAATGGATGATGCTTGAATCAAAATAACAGACACTCACAATTTGTCACTGGCATTCAAGCAGGCAAAATCATCATTATCTTGCTTTAGAATGGAAAAAAAAACCATAAAAAGCTCAGTTTATTTTGTTTTTCGTTTATTTCCCATAATACATACTATAACACCTTTAAGGAGCGCTGTTTACTTTTATGGTTAAATGAGCTATTAGCTGACTCAAAGCACGTCACTCACCTGTTTTTCCTCAGTGTCATGATTGAAATATGTAAACACAAACTATAAAGCTTGCCTTTTATGTTTTTGTCAAAACTCTGTACACATGGGTCGTGGACATCAAGAGATGGATTGGCACCAGTGCTACTGAAGCAGGTAAAATAGTTGAGGACAGGCAGGAACGGAGAAGGAGATGCGAGGTCGCCACAGCAGACCCACTGCCTAACTTGGCTTTGGTTTGAGAGACTGAATGGTGACTATCAACACTATTTTTAATGATGTCCATGTTATTTGTTACTGTAGAAACAATCTATAGAAACAGTAATAAATAGAACCCAATGGCTTACAAACAAATAGAGAAAATTAATCACAAACCTCCGACCAATCAGAATGGAGAATTAAAAAATATATATAATTTTAATAGTCTTCATGTAAAATGAATAACTAGAGGTTTTAGTTACAGCTATAATTATTTTTGTATTTCTTTAGATTTTGGGGTTATATAGTACAGTACTGTATAGGTTATACAGTGTATGTAGCACTGAGAATGCTGACTGATCCTGAGCTAACGTTCGCACTTTCACACCCTTTAACTCATTTAACTGTTGAAATAAAACACTCCACGTCCCGAGCATGCGCTTCAATCCTCCCCCAAGTTATCCGTGTACACACAGCATTATGTAAAAGTATTTGTCTAATAAGCAGTGATGAATGGAGTTCCTCTCTTGTCCTCCCCAGAGGCGCTTTCGAGCAAATTTGTGATGTTTGCTCAGAATACTTCTCTGAAAACAAATCGGCCAACTGTTTACCGAAAAGTAATGTACTTAATCTATAGCCATTTTTCACTGAATTAGCCAGCAACAGAAAATGTTTTCATGGGTCTCTAGCAGACTATAAATGTACTAAATTCATAATCGTCGCTGACAGACATAATGCACACGTTTGTGTTGCAATCCTGCAAAAATGTTGAGTGAAAAAAATTATTCAGAGCACCAGGAAGACATTTTTCAGCTGAAAAAAAAATCCTGTATGTATAGTAAGGCCATTCTGAAAACTTTGTTTTTAATTTCTTAAATGTCAAATGCATTTTTCCTGAAAGTATCCAACCCGATATTCTGATAACTCCCCTTGCTAAGTGCAAGCCTACCTGATTTTGCTCAGACTCAACCGGCCTTGCCTTGAATCTTAATCCCACAATTAGGCAGCCTACTGGCTCTGATGGATCGGCCGGGGCCTCTCGCTCTCCTGCTGTTCCGCTAAAGGCATCCCATAACCCGAGATGGAGAGATTAATTAAGATTATCAGGTGCACGGGCCACAGTACTTATCTGTTTACCCTGCATTCGAGGCCTAATAGGGAAAGCAAACACAGATATGGCTGTGTCCTATTTGAGCACAATTGTAGCTGATGAGCGGGGGAGATAAGGAGGGCAGCGCAGAGAGGAAACACTGCTCCCGGCTCTTTCTCCAGGCCCAGCAGGAGGCTCCTGACTAAAGCCTGAATAACAAATGAGTTTTGCTGTGGATTTGGCTAATCATCCCGGGCCTCAGAGCCCCCCGGACAATTCTCAACTTATCGCAAGAGTCAGAGCACTTGAACCGCAGACCCCTTACCCCTAATTAACGACCCGGCCCAAATGAAAAACAGCTGGAAATGATTACATAATTAAAGTGCCTATGGGGGAAAAAAAGCATAATTTCTGCAGCCATCGCCATAAATCTTGTGCTGTCCGAGTCCATACTTTCAACGTGAACTTTTTCCCGAGCAGGTTAATGCATTACTCATACAAAAAACAGTATCCCTTTGTGTTTTCATTGGACCTGCTTAATAACAAAGAGCAGTGTGAGCAGACCGCTGTTCTCTCTCCTTCCACGAAAGTCGCTTTTGACACTTCAGCATACCTCCATGTGTGAAGCACCACCACTCACACACACCCAAACTCACCACTACCACTGCCTGGATCCTCCCTTTAACACCATTCACCACTGAAGACATAATTACTGAGACGATCGCGCTGCTGCTACAGCTGCTGCTCTCCACTTCTGTGCCAGCGCAGACAAAACCACAGGACTGCAGTCAGCACTCCACCCAGGACTTAAAAAATTCTTTAAAAAAATTATACAACTTACCCTGTGAAAAAAGAAAGGTCAAGAAAACCTGTAACCATATTACTTAGTATAAGATACTGCATTAAATGCTGATATGCCGATACCTTTGATCTATTTCAAGATTTGGTGTGGGGGAAATCGGTAAGGAAACCCAGAAACATTTGGTTTTACTTTTGATAATTCCACGTCATGATGAACTTCCGTGCTTTCATGTTGAAGTGACAGCAAAGCACCAATTAAGCAATTACAACAATTTTACCGAATAAGCCATAAACGCCACTAAGTGTATTGTGGACGTGGGCCGCACGTTCAGACAGCCATAATACGTGATACTTCTGCCAGCTTCCTCCTGGATGATTAATAGTTTAATTTCTCTGAATTGTTTGGACACCCAAATAATTTGATAGAACGTCAGCTATTACCAAATCTCGTAATTGACGTGTTACCATGATGAAAGGTTTAATTTGTTTTTAGAACACTTACCGGGTTCGAGAAGCCACTCAGCTCACCATCATCAATCATCCATCACTTAGGCCGAGTGTTATAGCCGGTGAGTTAAGAAAATACGCCATGTTAAATGGCTGCACTCATACCGGGCTTTCTTTCTTCTCTAACCATGAACTTACTGTTTGTACTGTAAAGCTCATTACACCGAATCTTCTAGTAGCTTATTTGTCCTATAAAAAATGTGAGAAGGTCCTTAAAGGAAATACGACCCATATTAGCTGTCGGTCATTCAGAAATCAGTGACAACTACAGCTTTTTAAGGGGAATGTGAATGATTATTGGGAGGGTTGGGGAAAAAATTATAATAAAAAAAATACTGGACAGGAAATATGGACGTATGAGAAAACCATTATTTTAAATTAGAATACTTGATCATTTCACCCTACAAACTTTCAATGATGTCTCGGTTAGAGAAGTGGAATGACCATGTTAAAAGGTTGATTGTACTGTCAGTAAACCATTTTGTGTGGATTTCAATGTTTGGATCGCTGTACTGCGGAAAGATCCGACTCAGGGTGTAGTCCCGACTTGTTGTCAATTCTAATACCAAGACCAGCCAAGATCAAGTCAAGATCAAGTCTTAAGAAGGTCAAGGTCAAGACAGAGTACAAATGAAATCAAGAGTGAAAGCACAACCCAGCAAATCCTTTGATGCCAAGCCTATATTTCACCTAATTTTTCTTCATTCTTGCAATGAACCAATGAGAATGGGTTTTCTAGACAAATCAAAAACTTCTTAATAAAGTTTGTGGAGGCAAAAATGGAAAACAAAACAAAACAAAAAACTTGCATTTAGGACCTAACTTGTTGGCACCAATGTCCAACGCTGAGACAAGTTCAAGTACAACAGCCGATAAGTCACAGACAAATCAATACAGCAAGAGTTTGAAGTGGAGTTCTACAGTCAACAGTCAAATACAGAAAGTATTATCAAACTTTTGATTAAGATCTATTTCATGGATTCCATGATGCAAGTTTCCCAGGACATTTGTTTTATGTTCAACCTAAAATTGGCACCAAAAATTGTTTTTATCTCATCTGACCATAAAACCCATTCTCAGTCAATGCTGTAATAGCAAACTCTACTCTATTACAATTGTAGTTAGATGGGGAAAAGACATCTGCTTCCAAATATAGGTAGTGCCGAAGTGCTGAGATGGAGACATTATGAACTTTCTACCGTCTTCTGCAAATCTTTGTAGAAGATAAACATCCTGGGTGTGAAATATACTGCCATTGTCTGATTTATGAATGTCAGCATACTTTAATACATAATTGTTATTTGTGTATTCTCTAATAAGATTTTTCTAAACCAAATAATTGCAATAATTCTGGAGCTCACTGTGTAAGAATATGAAGTGTTCATTTTTAGATATTTGACTATTTTGTATTGTATTTAATTAAAACTAAAATATTATTTACATTACTCAAGTTTAGTAAGCATGATGGGAAAAAAATAAATTGAAAATAAAAAGGACTTTTTGGGAAAAAGTTGTTTGTAGCTACACACAAAGAAATACACTTACATAAATATGTAATAAATAAAAATATTTTAATATTTAAATGTGCCTAAAAAAAGAATTTGGTAGATTCTCAAATAAATAAAAAAAATAAATTTTGTATGTATATTTAATTAAAATAATTATTATGTTACTGTTTAATATCACATTATTTACAATTTATTTAATTTTTTTAATATAAATAATATAATAAATATGAAACAAATATTACAATAAATATGACATTAAAAAATATTTGATTTAGATTTTTTTATGTAGTTTATTTCAATATAATCTAAATGAGTAATAAATACGTTAGTCCTATATACTTTAAATTGTAAATTATTAATTAAAAAATGGTCACCAATAAAAATTCACACTTCACTTTTGAAGACAAAGAAGTGCCATTTCTTTTCATCTTTCATGCCTGATTAGTGTTTCGCACTAAATCCACTCCCACGGACCCAGCTGATATCCAGTGTTGCCACATGAAGAGCCGGCATCACAGCCGTACACACTGGCAACGACGTAATCTGAAGCAGATTGCCTGTATTTACCCTGTTCTTCTGTGACTTTAAACAGCATCAGCCAATTACAAGCCCAGTGCTTCTAACCCCGGCCATGACTGGCTTACCAACGCTTTCTTCTCTTGGGCTGTGTGTTACTGTAAACGAGTTTTCTATGGTCGAGCAGAGCTGTTTTTCTAACCGCGCATGTTGACACATCAACGTGCTGCCACACAAAGCCATGATTGGGACCATAGCTGTTTCCAGCACATTTCAAGCCTTTGACAGACTGAAGGTTAAGATGTTCTGAATTAGATTTGAATTACAACCACTAAATGCTCCTGTCAGAGTTAATTACGCCTGACACTGGCCATGTGCATTCAACCAACTGCCTCGTATAGCACAGCTTAAACAAAGGCATGCACCTAAAAGCATATCTCCTGAAAATTGTCAAACTGTAATGCTTTAATAAAGTGACATTTATCATCTGACCGTCCGGATCCACATTTCATTTCATCCTGGAGCTGTTATTGATATGAAAAGAGCCAGCAGTACATTCTTGTGGATTTAATGACGGGAATGCTGGGTGCATTGTTAGTCTTCATTTTTGTTTAGGTTTTTTTTGTTTTGTTTTCTTTAAATCAAACGATTAAATTACATTTTACACACACAATCTGTTCAGCTCACTTCATATCCATAAATACATACTAGAAAGATTTTTTTTTTAATAATTAAAGAGCATAATGATCCAAGATTCCTATGAAGTACATATTTGGATCAAACAGGTTTATTTTATTGTCCAGCTATCACTAAGAAGGCTTGACACCGCTGCAGGACAAGAAGGACAAGGAGGAGGAGGGATTCCCAAACAACAGTCAAACTTTTTAAGACAAATTAAAGAATGAAGAAAAAAAATTAAAATTCCCGTGTATGAGGGTGAAAATAAACAGGGTGCCTCACTGAAGGCAGACGGCCTCCAGAAAGGGTCTCTGCTCTTTCTCAGAGTTGTAACCAATGAGATCGGCTGCACTTCAGGTGTGAAAGGTTCGCCTTGGGCACTTGGGCATCAGCTTTAAGTGATTTTTCGCGGTGTGGACACATGAAGCTTAAAAAAAAACAAGACTTAGGGAAAAACTACAGTATAGCAAAGAGTTTTAATACCAGGGTGAAAAACATATATCCATGGAAGGTCACTAGTATAATCTGTATGATACATGATGCAGAACTAAGTGTGTTATTCCTTATTCGCTCACTGATTATTTTCCTTAGTCAAGAAAAAGAATCCACGACACTGTAGTGCGATGATCCCTGATGTATATAATTTTCTGGAATTGCATGCACTGAAGTGTTTTATTTCTTTTATCCCACCAGGAATGAATAATGCATTATATATTTTTTGTGTTTGTAGTTACATTTAACACTGTGAAATGACCAGGAAATGTATTTCTTCCACATTTTATTATTTGCTTGCCACATGGAAACATTTCATTTTCTCAGAAGGACATGTGGACAAGCATTATTTAGATTTTAGTTGCTTGCTTGTTTTTGTGTTTACTATTTAGTAATTTAGCTTTACTTCTGAATACAATAGAATGCCGTCACTGGATATTCTCTCCATGCATGTGTAAACAAGAACACTAAATTAATCAAAATATCCTCTTGAATATTAATGCATGTTTTCTTCTTAAACAAAAAGTTATGCAAAAAAAATAATATAATTATAACTAGAGGTGCAATCGTAGAGTGCAAGGTTCTTCCACCAGGCAGCATGGATAATGTAGCAAATGTAGCTGGTTATACCTATGTGCTCACCTTATGATACGTCCTATAGTAGATGCATGTGACAAAATATGCAAGAGGAAAAAAAAATCTCATTAAAACGATCTATGAGATGGCTGATGTTTGACCTTTCAAGATCACTGAAGATCAAAGGCAAATGTCTCAATTAAAGTCCATATTAACGAACTGAACCTAACTTTGAACTTGACATTCCAAAATCAAATCCTTCCTGGAACTCAGGTAGGGCAGTGTCTCCACCAATATTTGAGAAAATCCATGCATGGGTGTGGTCAGGATTTTGTTCACAGAGACTAAAACACCAGTGCAAGCATTATTCCAGGTTTTCAAGGTATATACTGTCCATTAGTCTGAGATTTGAAAGCTGTGACTGTGCAGACTTACTGTAAAATATAATTAAATAAATATAGTTAATATAACCAACCAATCAGAATCAAGAATGGGGTGTGTCCTTACTGACTAGACCCAGTAATCAACATAGGGTGGAAATCAGGTGTTAGTCATTGCAAGACTAACTGACTATAGTTTACACAACAAGTGTTAGGAGTATACCGTGTTTCCATTTGAATGAAATAAATGATGATGTAAAAACACTGTATAAACAAAACATTCCAAATCATACAATGAGTTGTGCTAAAACAGCAACAAAATAGATTAATCTTGGATTTAAATCATTGACTAATAGGGATCAAGTGAGTAATACACTATACTGCATTATTATTATTTTATAACTGGAGGAATAAACAGTTCCTGGAAGTGCTCTCAGAGTTTTGGACTATATTGTAATTCTGTCTGTCATCCATCAGAGTGTTTAACTAGTCCAGCGATGCCTCATTACCACTCACACTCACTCTCTGAGTCTTGCCTTATGGGACGCCACTTCACGGCTCTATAGGTAGAGCCACACACATGCACACACAGACACACACACACATACCCCAGAGCAATTCAGAGCCTGCAAAATTAACTCACTTCTCTATTTATAGGTCTGCATTACACAGAGAGTGCAAATTAGGTTATTCAGTTGTATACACAAAGCAATAGCCCAGGGGTCGTAGCTCCTTCCAAAACACCCTGAACAAAACTCGTACTGAACTTAATACACACTGCTTATTATCAAGAGTGGGATTAGAGAAGGATTTGGCCAGCTCTGAATATGTATATATCATAGTTTTATTACTAGTTGCATGCCTGAGAAAATACACCACTCAACCCAAATGCATACCAAGAAAAAAAAATAGCACTGTCATATTTGGTTGCAAGGCCGCGGCGGTACACAGCACTCCCGTCTGAAAAGCCCCAACATCTGAAACCATTTAATTAGCTCTCCCAAAATCATGCCCTCCGCTCCAGAGGCATTAAATAGCTCAAATGAGGAGTTTGTTGTGGTGTGTCTGGAACAGGTTTGGTTTGCCTCTCCTCATCAGCTGTTTGCGGCCTCAACCCAAAACACTGCCCGAAAAGCAGAAACTCTCCAAATAGGATTTGAAGCCTTTTAG
>JBCNYG010000020.1:18799547-18814838 GCA_039654305.1 Porochilus rendahli
CCCAATCGGATTTGAAGCCTTTTAGAAATAATTGTATAAACAACCAGTCACCAGGTTAGAGGAATTATGGCATCTGAGACACACTATAGGGTTTCTTTGGAAAAGGTAACGTTCTGTAAAGTGAACCTGAAGGCCAAGAAGCGCTGGCTGACTGAAAACCATGCTGAGCGAGAAACTGAATTTTCAAAAATAAGCACATTTGCGCATTAGGACTTGGTTCCAATTTGCCAAGAGGGCTAAACTGTGCAGATCTTTTTAATAGGTCTTTACCTCAGACATGTCACATTTCTCTTAATTCCATCACTCAGCGTGGCACCACACATCGATCATGACAGATCAGAGCATACGTCAACGTGTATGTTTCCTTAACCTAAACACCAACTGAACATGCTCTCATGCAATTGCGGCTACGACAAATCAAGCAGACACACTAGCCTAGCGCTCTTTATGAACACAGCAAAAACTGGGCTTTAATAGTACTGTAACGCTATACACTGGCTTGTTTTTCTTCCCCTAGCCACCCCCCTGCCCCCCAGATAATGCATGTGTTGCGTTAAGTTCGTTTTTCGCACACGGCCAGTGCAGGCGATGTGATTGTGTATTCCAAGTCTAGACTCCAAATAGACTTTCCAAATCGAACCCAGGTCCGCAATCTGCGAACGTGTTTTTATAAAGGGATGAAAAAACACACAAAGTCGACTTAAATAGCAGATTATCATCGGGTAGTGAAAGATCCGCAGTATTTTGTCACTGATTTTGGTATTAAACCTCGGCTTCAAAGTGCCTCATTACGCTAAGTCCAGATTTCATGGTCACAGCTGTGTTGGATTACCAATCACAGCGTCGCTGCACACGAAGGCAGCTGTGGATTCTCAGGAAGGACCGCGAGGGATGTTGAGGTTTATCTTCCACATATCCATGTCAATGCAGCGTCACACAAATGTGCCATGCTTTGCAGAGGCGCCAAGGCTCGAGGCACTGGTGTTTCTAGGCACAGCTTTATAAAAGGAGGAAAGAAAATAATAGCTTTTTTTTCTTTTTCTTCTTTCCTATATTTGAGTCTTTTTGCTGTAAAGCAAAATGCTACAAAGTGCAGAATGGAAATAAAGTTGTAGTATCTGCTTTTTTTTCACTTGTTTCCAATAGACGCTGAAGCCAGGCTCAGGCTCCTCAATCTCGTCGAGAGAATATGATACACCAGAAGGCCGAAAACGTAAAATTATCAATTCCTAATTCAAACAGACATTCAAATTGCTGAGGCTTAAAACTTGAAACACAAAATAATTTGATTCCATCTCTGTTTTAATAATGGCCATCTGATGGCCCAATCAAGCTCCCCTTTTCCTCTTGAGTTACTCACGAGTGAGGATATAATAATATGACTAAATAATTGCCTTTTTGAAGACAAAACCGTCTAATCACCCATTGTGGTTGGAGTGGAAAGCTGGACAGGGCGGTTTGGGTTACGAGATATTTTTATCTAATCAGAGTGACTGCTTTTTCTATCAGTACATCTCCGGGTGGAGCACGAGGACACGGTTAAACGGAGAGGAATGAAACTGATCCCACAGACAACTCCATCACTGATGATGCAAATTTCTGTAAAAGGGAAAAAAAATTTATTTACTGTAAAGGTTCTTACATGTACTGAAGGTTATCTTCATCAGAACAGACTTCAACAACTTCTGACGCACTTTGAAGAAGCTTCACCACTGATGTCATTCTTTCATAGCAGGACAATAAAGTGTTTATTATAGTCAGTGTTAGTATTTTGGACTATTAAAACATTAGTTTATGAGAAAGACCGAAAAAAGAAAGACACCACAACTGAGCTAACAAATTTTAAAAGTTTTTGTTGGTTTTCTTTTTTTTTTTTTTTAATAATTGGAAATGTGTTGTGTCTTGTTTTAAATTGTGATGTGTGCAATAAGAATGCTTAAAAAAATAAATAAATCACCTGATTTCTGGCTCTTTTTTTTTTTGGACATTTGTAGTCTGGTTAACTAGCTAGCCATTCATTCATTCATTCATTCATTTTCTGAATAGATTAATCCTAAATAGGGTCACGGGGAGATTGGTGCCCATCTCAGCCGACTCTGGGCGAGGGCAAAGTACACCCTGGACAGCTCGCCAAGCCATTGCTGATGGCTATGCAGCCTACTCTTAACAAAAAACAGCAATGGTTCTTTTACATGGCTCTCACCACAGTGAGAGACACTGCCGGCCTTTGATAACCCAGTTAGCAGGACTGGGGATATTAGTTTCTGTTTTTTTGTTCTATTTTATGTAGTGAGATTTTGTGAATTTTCTGAACTGTATTACCTTTGGTTTGTTAGTAGGATTACACACAAAAAATCATGGGTGGATTTTCATGAAATCTTTACCAGAGGTGGGCTTTTGGGCAAGAAAGACTCCATTAGATTTTGGAGATGATCTGGATCAAATTGTGGATCCTGGAATTTTTTGGCTTGTTTTTTAAACATTGAAATAGGATGTTTTTTGTGGGGTTTTTTGTTTCTTTTTTGAAAGTGTGGTATTTTGCAGGTCCAGCAGGGTTTCTGAGTATTTTTTTCTTCAGAAATCTAATATTTTAATGATATTTAGGGAAATTCTTGCTAACCAACCAAAATTTTTTCCTGTTGTAGAAATAAGTAGCTAAGTTCTGAAGTCATGTGAAACCATCATCATATCTAATGTATGGTTTTGTAGTTTGACCACCGGCTATAATCTCAACACAAACACTAACAGAAAGATATTAGGTGTTTCAGAGAAGTGGTGGTTTTTATTAAGGTTGTATTAAGTAGATAATCACATTTATAATAAATAAAAGCAAATGCTGATCTTAACATCTGGAATAATTAAACAACCATGAAGTTGAGTACTGGTACACACAGTAGAGTTTTTCCTTTTTCTCTCTCTCTCTCTCTCTCTCTCTCTCTTTTTAAATCAAATCAGTGGCTCAAAATCCACTTTCTATTATTAAAACCATTAGTGTCATTTAAACTATATATTTTAGGAAACATGTTGTTGTTTTTTTACTTAAAAAATGAGAAATCTGCAAGCACTTATTTCCCAAGGACATGCTGTGAGTGTGTGTATGTGGGAATGTGAGAAAGAGAGGTGGGCCATGAAGGTGTGAGAATAGCTACAAGACACTTTCGAGCTGTCTGGGTGGACCTGTCCATCCATGGAGGTTCACAGGGACATGAACACTGGACAGAAGCATGAAGGTTATGACCGCCGGATCGGGCTGTGACTGTGCAGCGTCACCTCTCAACAAACACAATGTTTCTGCTTATGCTCTAGGGCTTGAACATACAAGAGTAATTAGCTTCAGATGATAAGGAACACACTCTGTACTACTGCAGATCTTGCAGCTAGTATTTGGCATTAGGCTCCACCGATTTGATATCCATCACTCAGACAGCCACAAAGAATAATATTGCATGTCATGGCTGTGATTTTTTTCCCCAGTGATATTTTGACCATCCAAAATTAATTCACTGTGCATTTTTATCACGTTTTACCTTGTTAGGAAAATGGAGTGGGACTCAGTCAGCACTCAATCAGACAGCAAAATAACTTATTACTACTTATTAGTACTTCCAGGGTGACATGGTTTACCTTGAAATGTCTGTCAGAGGCATACTTCTATAGTTGGATTCATGACTAGGATGTAATTTGGTGTGACGCAAGTGGAATAATGAAGACAACAAAGAAAATAAAATCACTATGCATAGTGTGTCACTCCAATATAGGGCCAAAAGTTAATTCAGAAAATTACTCACATATTTCTCTAATTTTGCCATTTCTCGGTATACAACTCTGTGACTTTGGGTTATCCCAGACAAAAGATAAAGTTGTGTTCTCAAAACAGTGGTTCACTGGTTTAAAGTGGTTCAAAACTGGTTGGCACAGTGGCGTAGTGGTTAGTATGTCACAGCAAGAAAGCCTGGGTTCAATTCCCAGCTCAGGCGTCTTTGTGTGGAGTTTGTATGTTCTCTCCGTGCTTGTATGGGTTTCCTATGGGTACTGTGGTTTCCTCCCACAGTCCAAAAACATGCACACGTGTCAATGGTTGTGTGTTGGCCCTGCGATGGCCGGGCGAGCTGTCCAGGGTGTACCCCACCCTTGCCCAGAGTCAGCTAAGATTGGCAGCAGCCCCACTGAGACCCTAATTAGGTCTAACATTGCCCCTATTTTCTGTCGGCATGATTGTGGCATTTGTACAAAAAAAAAAAGATAACTCTATATTGTTATCATACTATTTAAACTATTGTGATATTCATAGAAAAAACATATAACGTAACAGTTTTACTGTTATCAGGCTTTTTCTGGGAGCAACTCATAAACCGTAACATGACTGAGATGAACCGGTTAGGAAACACCAACATCAGACATGGCTAGATCTATTTATGATTTTATTGTATTATTAGATATTATTAATAATATGATATTATTAGTACCTATTAACTGTGCATAGTGAATTCAGTACACCATATAACAAATTTATATATTAGCACATTATTTTGGAGTGGGGCCGGTGGCGTAGCGGTTAGGGTGCTGGGCTCACGATCGAGAGATCATGGGTTTGAATCCCCATTGGACCCCACTGTGCTAAGACCCCTGGGCAAGGTCTTAAACACAAGTGTGCCTCTGTCCACCCAGCAGTATAAAGGGGTACCAGTAAAAATACTGGGAAGGTAATGTGCGATGGACCAGAGTCCCATCCATGAGGAGTAGAACTCCTAGTCGCTTCATGCTACAGAAACCAGGGATAAGCACCGGCTCTGTTGAGCCACTAGGCTCGAGTGTAAAAAGCCCAGCACACTTACTTACATCATTTTGGAAAGCACTAAAATTCCGCAGTTGCATTCGAATGCTCTAGCCCTATTACAGAATATATAACATATAGGCTACAATAGTGTGAACATACACTAAGGTTAGAGCACACAGTGCAACAAAGTTTTATTAACTTGATACAGCTCATTGTATGGCAAGTTTAATGGCATTGGTAAAAAAAAGATACAAAACATGGCCTGTTTAATTGCATTTACTGGGTCACAGGGAGGCTGGAGTATATCTCAATCTCAATCTGGGGGAAGGCGGGGTACACCCTGAACGGTTCGCCAGTCCATTTCACATGGACAAACATACAGTCATACCTACAGGCAATTTGGAACAGTCTAATGTGCATGTGCTTGCTTCACGTAGCTGATCAATACAAATGGTTTCAGATGTTTTGTGAGTATGTGTATGTGTGTGTGTATTGCATAATGTGTAATTTCGGCATGTAACTGTTCCAAGCTACTATTAGTTTCCCTTATGTGTTAGCTAAATGATCTTCATAGTGACAAAAGACAAAACTTGTTAAAACAGATAGAAAACATGTCCTGGTTGATTGCATTTAAAGCGAACTGTGCCACTTACAGCATTTAATTACAGAAGACGACAACTTGTTACATTTTTTATTGCCATTCGCGCATGTCCAGCACAGATATGGCTTTATTTCTAAGTTCAAACAAACCAAGGGAGCCTTTTCCGAATGAAAGAAAATAGTGATGCAAAACATAAAACCCATTTGAAACAAATGAGGAAGACATGACCGTTCAACTAGGCCGCTCTCATTATCTCCGTCTGCAAACAGTGGGAGCTGTTTAGCCACTCCACTCACGACTAAACCAATGTTATTGCACATGGAAATAAGCACAGGGACCCAAAACGCTTCTTTTAATTATTTCTGCACGTCTGTGCCTCGAGTCGACCTGCTGTTTGGCAAAGCCCCCTGCCTGAACTTCATTTCAATATTCCTCCGTTTGCCGGAGTGCTTCATAAGCGTGGGGGAGTGGGAGATGGGAGAACTCAAGACTATGAGTGATGACAAATCAGATGCACTCGAGAGCTCATTGAAAGGCCTGAACGCTGGTAATTACCACTAGATAAGACCTCCTGCCTCATTCTTATTACAAATAACTGCACACATTCAGGGGTTGACGCTAGGGATTTGGCGCATGAAAACATTCATATTCTATTTCTGCATCCTTTAATGACCGTAAAATAAAGGATTACATCTACATCCATGTTCATTACAGGTGTAATGCTTTTGTAAAATGCACGTTCTCTATTCATTCAATCGAGAAATCCTAGAACAGGCCTCAGTGATGCCTGATAATGCAGCAAACATTCACACAATGTTGTGGTTGTGTGTCAGCCCCCAAAAAATACACTAGAACACTATATAAAGGAGCTCGGGGGATGCTTGTGTGCTCCCCTTTGCAAATCCATCCATCCATAATGAGATGAATCTATTAGCATAAGCCAATTGCTCCTTAATGGACTGCTAAAGAAGGCAATAGCACATTAGGCAGTTAACAACCGACTTCCTAATTGTACAAGTGAAAAGATAGTAGGATTAAGTGAATGTTTATTCTAAGCGTTCCATTAACACTTTCTCCCAAGAGAATCCAACCCTGGTGATGCTGACCTTTCACATGCGTGTCTAGGAAAAGCCAGCCCCAGGCCTAAAGCAGCTCCGACTAAACATATTAAAATGAGTGGATGTGTATTTGCTGGATGCTATTAAAAGGTCTCAGAACAGTGTTTGGCTTATGCACGCATAATCTCCATTCTCCTACTGAGCAGCTCAGCAGTTAAACTTCTGTATTAGAGAATGCTGAGGAAGGCTGCCAGTTCAAATCAGTTCTTAAACCTGAACTGCTCCGATAATGGAGTATTAATGAACTGGAAATAGTAAAACGCGTCTGGGAAATGAATGAAGGAAGGTGGCGTCTTACTCTCCTGTCAACCCAGAGAGCTCCCAGTCTTCAACAGACAAAGTTCAGGGACACGTTTCTGAAGGAAAAAAGAAAAAAGGATCTGTATTTGTATCATTTTAAAATAGATGGCTTGGACTAACTTCTGATATAACTATTTGCTATATGTCTCAGAAAAGTGGAGGAAGCACCAACCAAAAGACATTATTTGCTGTGCATGGCCATACTATAAAAATGACAATTACCAACAACAATGTACAGAAACACACCTATAGGTTTCAGAATTCATAGTTACGTAAATTTGTTATTTAATAATAATTAAAAAATGTTTAAGGAAATAAACTGACATGTTGCACATCTACCTCACAGCAAGAAGGTCTTGGGTTCGAGGCCCAGGCTGGGTGAGGGCATTTCTGTGTGGAGTTTATATGTTCTCCCCATCCTTGTTTCCAAGTTTCCAAGACATGCACACGTTGGGATAATAGGCTGTTCCAAATCACCCCTGGGTGTGAGTGTGAGTGTGTGTGTGTACCTGTGATAATCTGGCATGATCAGGGCATACTCCGCCTTCACACAGAGTCCACTGAGATATGTTCCAGACTCCCTGCGACCCAAGTGGGATTACGTGATTTGGCAAATGAATGAATGAATAATATTACTACTACTACTACTACTACTATTACAAATATTCTTCAGCCTGAACTTGTATCTGTTCTTATACAGTAACAAATGCATTCATACAAGATGACACATGATGATATATTAAAAGGCAAGGCACTGTGTCAGACCAAGTAGCCACCAGAGAGACCAGTACACCAGAATGCTGGGCGACACAGATTCATACAATATGCCTGGAATAAGTCATGTTCTTTGTATTAGCGTATTACCATTAAGCCATAGAGCTCAGCACTGTGTCTTTATATTTTATAGTCATCCAGACATACTACTCAACATTTGACCAAGGTATTTCACAATCTGTACATATTTAAGTTTCTCATTACTGCCATCGAACACCAGCCATTCATGAAATGCACAAATTACATGCACACAGATATTTAGTTTGGTTTTTTTAACAATATTATTAGCTGCAGCATAATGTTCCAGTGACTACACGTGTTTAAGAATGTACGTCTAAATACACAAGCTTAAGTAGGTTTAATAAAGACAGACCATGTATTGTTCACAAGTCATCAATGAAATTCCACCCATTTCCAGCATTCTTAAATGCAGGGAGTATCCCCCTACTCCTGCACAGCATTCACAGGATATACTGGGATCAACCATGAATACCAGAAAGGGTTTGGTGAGGATGAATGAAAAGAATATTTTAAATTTGTTACCTACTTTCAGGAAATCATTATTTATCAATGAAACCACTGTTTCAATAAATCGCAGTAAGTTGGAAACTTCACATAGTCGAACTTTCCATTCCCTTCTCTACAGGCCGACCAGTGCGGAGGCGAATTCGGGGATTCGGGGCCTCAATTTTTTTACAGGCCATGCTGAAAGATTTCATTATTTCATGTCACAAGTAGCTCTCTACAAGTTTTTAGTGTGAAATTAAATGTACAAATAAATAAATGCTGCAATAAACAATTCTTCAATAAATGCCTTCTATTAAACATTTTAACAATTTATAACTAACTGTTTCTTTAATGAGTTCAAAAGCATATATTTTATTGAATTCTACTTGTAGTGAAAAAATCATTGGCACCATTAGCCATATATAAATAACAGATATTTCATGACAGTACTGAACTGTGTTAATGACATCCTTTATCAAATAGACCACAAAAATCCACTGTGCTAGTGACTAACATGCTATATATTGCACAGCGCTGGTCAGCGCTATTGGTATTTTGGCTGCTGGTATTTTGAGGCTTGTGGGATGTAGGATCT
Organism: Porochilus rendahli; assembly: GCA_039654305.1. Classification (NCBI taxonomy): domain Eukaryota; kingdom Metazoa; phylum Chordata; class Actinopteri; order Siluriformes; family Plotosidae; genus Porochilus; species Porochilus rendahli. The sequence goes on from JBCNYG010000020.1 coordinate 18,808,220, forward strand.
AAGTAGACAACACCGTATTTCTGGATCACAGTATTCAAGTAAATGGTAATGGAGTTTAAAAGGGAGACTCAATTGACAAGCAGATAAATGAGAATTGTCAGTGTTCTGGGCATTAAATTAATCGAGCAATGCTGCAACAATGACCGCAGAAGCCACACTGTCTCTGGAGAATGTGTTCTGCTGACAGTGCACCTACCCATGCATTGCTAAAGCAAGAACCACAACTGTAGAGGAAAAACATATATATACTGAATGATAGACTGACAGTGTGTCTGATTGCTGATTCAGATATGTACATGCAGTGGAAGCATGTGTGTGTGTGTGTGTGTGTGTGTGCGAGATCACTATCTTCCCCTACACGCAGGGGTTATTCCCCGGCCTGCCCTTAACACAGGGTGCACAGAGCTGGATCCAATTACGCATGAGGAAGCCCAGACGCACTCCGCGCAGCTTGAAGGCCCATCAGTAAGGCTGAGCATTAATAACCCCATTCCTGTTCTGGCCATTGTAATGGGCTGACTGCAACACACTGTAATCCTCCTGTGAAGGGAAAAGAGGGGAAAGAAACAAATGAGGAGAACGAGGGCAGACAAATAAAATGCCTGTTAGCCATAATTTCGATTGTCACCTAACTCTTGTATTAAACAAGAAGCTGAGGAGGTTGACGACGGCGGTTTGTGCATGTGATGATGGAGATGTGGTTTAGACAGCACAAGAGGTCAGCGAAAAAAGGGGGAGGAGGAGTTTTGGCAAGACGGCACGGGTAGAAAACAATGAGCCCCCGCTGCATATTTATTTGTCATCTCTTTGTTTTTACAGCTCAAAGGATAAATGGCTCAAATGACGTGGTGGGAGCCTGCACATTGTCAACACAGGTAATAAGTCACCGTTGCCTTCCCATTCCCACACTACAATACTGAGCATTGCCTCTATTTGCATTCCATATGTTATATGGATATACATCACTTACAGCATTTAATTACTGAAAATGACAACTGACCAAAAATGTTTTAAAAGATGCTGTGTTTCCAGAAATGAAAATCAGGTTAAATTGGAAATCAATTTTTAGTGGAATAACCACACCAGATTTTAATCAAAGGTTTCCTGCAAATTTACATGCTCTCTCCCAATCGTTTTCGTGTTGCTCTTAGATGATTTTATGGCACTCAGGTGCAAAAATTAGTTAAGCTTTGTTTGATGGCTTGTGACCATCCATTTTCTTCTTCATGACATTCCAGAAAGTTTCACTGGGGTTCAGGTCTGGAGATTGGGCTGCCCATGTCATGTCTTGATCTTGTGTTCCTCCATCCACTCCTTTATTATCCTACTGGAACACTGTAAGAGCAGAAGTAAGCAAGTTTTCCTCCATAATTTCATTCAGACGTGCTTCACATGCCAGGACTTTGACTTGGTGATTCCAAAATATTAACTTAAATCTTCGTTAACCATTCTTTGGTAGAACAACTTGTGCGCTTAGAATCATTGTCTTGCTGCATGACCGACTTTCTCTTGAGATTTAGATCATGGACAGATGTCCAGAGATTTTTCTTTAGTATTTGCTGGTATAATTTCAGACTTTATTGTTCCATCAATGATGGCAAGCTGTCCTGGTCCAGGTGAAGCAAAACAGGCCAAAACTATGATACTATTACCACCATGTTTCACAGATGGGATGAGGTTCTTGTGCTGTAATTCAGTGTTTTCCTTTCATCAAACATAATGCACCTCATTCAAACCAAAAAGTTCTATTTTGGTCCCATCTGTCCACAAGATATTTTGCAGTGGCTTTCTCCTTGCAACCATGCCATGCACACCATTGCTGTTCAGTGTTCTCCTGATGGTGAACTCATGAACATTAACATTAGCCAATAAAAGAGAGGCCTTCAGTTGCTTTGAAGTTACCCTGCCGTCCTTTGTGACTTTGCTATTACACACCTTTCTCTTGGAGTGATCTTACATTTCCCCCATTTCTACATATTGGTAGATTGCAAACACTTTAGAGATGATTTTGTAATCTTTTTTCATAGGTTTTTAGAAATCTCCTTGGTTGGTGCCATGATGCACTTCCACAAACATATGTTGACACTTGGTAGATCCGTGTCTTAAATTAATCAGGGTGCCCACTCACACATGATTGTCATCCCACTGATTGAAAACACATGACTCTAATTTCTCTAATAATCCTAAAGGTTGACATAGTTTTGCTACTCAGCTATTTATAAAATGTTTAAAAAAAAATTATGATAAGCCTCATATGGTGGCCATCTTGGTAAATAGCGACCAAATTGGAATTTCAAGTGGCTACCACTTTTTTCTTAGTTTACCGGACAATGAGTATTTCTGACAAATTTCACGCTTGTATTATTAAATGAACGATTGTTTGGCTTATGTGCTCCACCACAAGCCCAGGAAGCAAGCACAGGAGCCAAAACCAGGACCTTCTTGCTGTGTGGTGGACTTGCTAACCACTACACCATCATGCTTCACCAAAAAAAAATTGCCCTATTGCAGCCTTACTGAAGAACCTCCAGATCATCACACATCCTCTATTAAATTTCTCAATGAGTGCAAGACACCGTGGCTTGCAGGCCTCTCCAGGTCTAACCAATAGAAGACAAGGAAAAAAAGCTGGAATTGGATTCAGAGATGACCTTTCTCCAATTCTCTCTGGTCAAATTCTTATGGTCTTCAGCAAACGCCAGCCTGGCTTTTCATTACTTCTAATTGATTAAGGGCTTTGCATAAATTCCACCCTGCCTGAAAATATCTGTTTCAAACTGTGATTGCAGTACACTTAACCCCAACCTCCATTTCCATTCTTTTGTAGGTTATTGATGTCATCCTATGGTTGTTGAGAGGGATTCAAAGAAGTTGATGATCATCCTGTAGACTCCTTTTGACTCTCTGCCTGTCTGAACCGATATCTTTAAATGGCATCTGGAATGGACAATAAAATGAGGAATGAAATTGATGCTCACTTTATCCCTGTTCCAGTTAAGGCAGAAATCTTTTTCTCTCTCTCCCAACTTTACTTTTGAACTGTTCTAGTATGATGAATAGATATTTTTGTATTTCAGTTGTATTTAAGGTAAGAGTAGCAACATTTTCCCTACTGCAAAAGGACAGTGATGAACGAAGTAGTGATTTTTATACTTTTCCCTCATTAAATAAGTTTTAGAACCAAGTAATCTCCTCATAACCACTAGCTCATCTCATATCAATATTGCTTAATCCCACTAGGGTCTCGGGAAGGCAGGGTACACCCAGACCATCACACTGCAACACATCCAGCCATTCATACTGTGACAGACTGGCGTGAGCTCCAGAAATGTTTGGAACAAACCAGATCAGGCAATTTATAACAGATAAGCCAATAAATGTAACGAATAATAATAAGTCTGACAAAACTTCAGGAGGAGAGATGGTCGTCAGCCCATTGTTTCTGAGAGTAGAAGATGAGAGGCGAAGATTAGAGAGGGCTTGTGGTGAGAAGAATCTTGTATCTTGGAGCGATGTTTCCACTGAGATATTTGTGGTTGTCCAGATTTTAGCGTAGTTCGTTCTGCAACGTAGTTCATTCAAAGTAGTCCTCTCAACCAGCAAAAGAGTGTAGACTTTGCACTTATATAGTTAATATAGTCCTCTGTGACATCACTACATTACAATTGGTAGGCTTGTCATAGTTGATATACATCATACCTCAAAAAGTGCTGTCACATCACAACACTCACACTCGCACCTAGGGTCACTTTGAAACTGCCAATAAGTCTAATGTGTATTTTTCCAACTGTGAGAGGACACCAGAGTACCCAGAGGAAACCCAAAGCAAGTACAAGAGAACCACACGGAAACTCACAAGCCCGGGACTCAAGCCCAGGATCTTCTTGCTGTGAGGCGGACTTGCCAACCATGCTGCCCATTTGCTAATCAGTTCCTCATTAAGCAAAATAAGGTGTACTTGTGTTTTTGGCAATCTTAAAACAAAATGCTGTAAAGCAAAAGTACATGCAAAAAAGAATGAAATGAAATGTTTCTAAATAAAAACAGAAAAACAGCAGCGAACAGTAAATGAAACAAAGTCAGTATTTATGTGAAAACCTTTGCTTCGCAAAAATAACATTGTCAGGTAGAATGTGTGGAGTTTTATATGGAAATGTGTGGTAGTCTTTACTGAGCATCTTGCATTACCAGCTTTAGCTCTTCTGGTGGTTTTGTCTTGTATTTATTTTTGTAACAAATCCCAGTAGCCTCAGTTATGTTTCTCTCTGAAAAATTCAGTGTTTGATGTTATATACCCCTTTCTTTACTGACATACAAACATTTTTTGGTCAAAGAAAATTTTACGCTGGAAAATTATTGTTTGGAAATGTACAATGTTTATGTACTGAACAAAAATACAAAAGACAAAAAAAAATCTGTAACAGGAATAGGGTGCATAAAACCTTTTGCACAGTACTGTATATGACCTGTCTGGCCAAAAACAGTCACACACACTAATATTTTTTTGGAGAACTTTTAGCCTTGATCTCAACACGTAATCTCCATGGCATTTGTTGCTCTAGTTGGTCTGGTCAAGGCTCAGCAACATTAATGTGGCATTAATAAAATGAAGTCAGCTGATGACCTGAATGTACTGAATGAGCAGGTTTTTACATCAATGGACTTTTTTCTTTTCTGATGGTACAGATATAAAATGACTTAAATAATGATAGAGTGGTTCAGGGAGCATGGGGAATCATTTTCGCATGTGTATCGGCACCCCAGAGTCCTGTCCTTAACCCTATTGAAAGATTTCAGGATGTGCTGGAGAAGACTTTATAGAGTGGTTCAATTTTTCCCTCATCAGTTCAAGAAGAGAGAGAAATTAACCCAACACTAGATGGAAATAAATGCTGTGTTGCTTAGGTTTGTTAAAACAATGGTATGGAGATTACGTTATGAGATTAAGGCTCGCCAAAAAAATATAAGCGTGTAACAGTTTTGGCCTTTGCAATGTGTGTGTATATTTATATTTATCATTCATTCATTCATTAATTTTCCAAACCGCTTATTTCTAATTAGGGTCACGGGGAGGCTGGTGCCCATCTCAGCCAACTCTGGACGAGGGCAGGGTACACTCTGGACAGCTCGCCAGGCCATCGCAGGGCCATCAGTCACACAACCATTCGCACTCACACTCACACCTGTCTGCAGTCAGCGTGTGCACACGTGGTCCATGAGTCTATAGCACTTTGTTTCTGGAATATAAGCAATTTCAATTCAAACATGTCCAAAGATCCGTGACCTTGCTCTGACCTTGATCTAAACATTGAACGGGTGTGGCCATGATTTTGTTCAGTGGCAATCTGACAAATAATAATAATAATAATGAAAAAAAATCTCGCCAAAGTTATCCACTATGGCCTCCTCTAGAGATTAGATCTTAGAGATCTAGAGTAGCTGAAAGACAATCTCAGCCGACACTCTGCGAAGGCGCAGTACACCCTGAACAACTCGCTAGACCATTGCAGATCCACACACACATACACACACACACACACACACACACACACCTAGGGTCAATTGGAACAGCCAATTACCTTAATGTGCATGTCTTTAGACTGTCGGAGGAAACCGGATTACCCGAAGGAAACCCATGAAAGCATGGCGTGGACATGCAAACACCACCCATAAAAGCCCTCGCCAAGCCCGGGAATCGAACCCAGGACCTTCTTGCTGCACGTCAAGCCCAAGTCAAGTGTTTCTGCTGCCTCCGGTTCATTTCTTCCTTACTCCATGCTGATCAATAACCCCAGAAATGAACTTTCGTGTTTCCTGTCTCAAGTGCTCCATCGTGCCGTTGTTTAACACTTCTCCCCGTTTCATGAACTGTTTGAATGTTTAGCAGTCGGGATGATTCAGTGAAGAGGAACGTGGGGCAGAGTGAATAAATGGGTCTCTGGCTCTGTAGCCCAACCACATACCGACTATTTCTTGCTTGCACAGGCGGTCCAGGACTCATAAAGCATTCTTATTTCACTTCTTTTTGCATTACTGCTGTTCTCTCTCCTCGGCAAGAAAAATTCCAAGAGAAATGATCCTAACTGGCCATGTATTTTTTCCTTAAGTATATGCTATTAAAAGATGCTACAACTTTAGAATAATCAAAACATTATTTTAAGCAGACAAAAAAAAAAAAAGAAAAGAAAAGAAAGAAAGAAAACCCAGGAATCATAAAGCGTTTGGTGCTTAATGCTTGACAGTCATTACCAGGAATCGAAATGAAAATGAATGGTGCAATACTACCCGGCGAAGATATTCTTCCAGGAAAGTAGAAAGACAAAAGGAATCTAACCCTTCTCACTTTCCCCCTTGTACAACAGAGTTTATCTCCTCATGACATGACACTCTTCCTCCACATCTGATGTATAGGAGCTGCACGACCTTGTGAGCAAATAACGAGCACCATCATCATATCAAATAGCACCGGTGTAACATGAGCTTTCCAAAGTTGCAAAGTCACTGCTTTCTCATTTTAGCAGCTGCACAAGCTGCTGTTTTGTTTCCTTCCTCACTCACAGCTTTCGGAGTTTAAGAGAAATGCAAGACTGCAGAAATAATCTCTATAATATATATTTAT
>JBCNYG010000020.1:18829266-18854165 GCA_039654305.1 Porochilus rendahli
GATTTAAACAGGTGGAAGGTGTGGCTCCTGCATAGTTGGAATGAAAACCTGCACCCAAAACAGCCCTTTGTATATAAAGGTACCCCTGACCTTAACACCCTATACACAACAAAACACCTTGCCACACAACCTACATTTGAGCACTAACCTTATCACTCTACCACACAACATACATTTGGCTATGACCAAATGGGTACTAACCTCAACACCCTATACACAACCAATGCCTTACTACATAACCTCCACCCTACACCTACTTCCTATAGCTAAATATCAGAAATACCCTACACTCCAACATAAAAACACAGACACTACACAATACAAAGCCCTGTACACCAGTGACACGTCCTTAAGTCCCCATATGCAAAGTATATTATATACCTGACACCCAAGTCACACTTTACCAATAACCATAAAACTATACACAACAGCACTACACCATACACTCTACATACAACCCAACCCCCAAGCTTAATACCAAACACCATCAACCTACATCCTAGCCAATTTATACCATATTCTACTGCTAAACCACTACATGCTACAACTAATCTTAATATCCTATACATAACATCATTCCTACATCCTAAAATGAACACAGCCAAGAAATGAACCTACACAAATAAACACACAGTGATCAATGGTCAAATCTCTACCCTTTACTCCCATTAAGCTATCATTCCCTACCTTTTACGCACATGATGTACACAAGTTTCATCAAGTGAGGTGATCTTTTTTTTTTAGCACACTGATGTTTCTTCAAGCATGAAAAGCAACATCTCAAATACATTTTACACATTTGAAAACTTTAGGAAACAATGATTTTTAGAGCCTAATTTGTTAAGATTAACATGTGTGTATGTACAGAGCAGTATAGGGCCAAACCTGAATTTGGCAGTCTCGGGTTCCATCTCAAGTAGCTCTCGCACGGGCGAGCGAGGGACATTGGCGGAGAATTTCTCTGCAAAACAAACCCAAACAAAAGCCCAACATTTCAATATAACATCTCATCCCACGTACAAATCAGTACATTTGAAAGATAACCATGTTTAAGGCCCTCGCCACATGAGCTGTCGAACAAATCAAGCTATACAAAATGCAGAAGTGATTCGACAACTGTACGTATCTCGTCCTCACCTATCAGTGGCCTCATCATTGGATAATACACTTGCCAAACGGTCTCGAGTGACATCTTGCTATCCATGTAAATTGCCCCGGCTAGTGATTCGAAGATGTCCCCCATTGCTTTGGGGACCTCAATATCCTCTTCTTTCTCTTCGTCTTCTTCGGATCGGCGCAGCTGAAAGGGAGGAAAGTGATTGCAGGATTTTTTTTCCCACTTTCATGGCAATGTTTTCTCACAGGAACAGAATTGCATACACACATATGGGAGACTCAATTTAAATTAATTGAACCCAACAAATAAATGAAAATGTAGTGAAATAGCTTGACTAGTGTACGAGGTATGGTCCTGTTCTTACATCTTCCACCCAATAAATAATCACTCAGGTTTAGAATTGGTCATACATCACGGGCCAAAACATGATCTTGGTCCTCAATTACATTTAACATCAGACTAAACAAAAGCCTCGTCTGTTGTGTTCAGGAGTCAATTGAAGACAACGGTACTCGGATACGCAATTAAGGACAACATTACTTATTTTAAAGAGTTTGTTGCTTCTCATAGAGTATTCAGCATCATCCCTGAGGTATACAATGCTTTTCGAGTGAAACAAGGCTACAATCAGTGCCAAAATAACCATTTCAAAACAAATTCAATCCAACTGAATGCCCTCCACCCCCCAAAAAAAGCCTAGTTAACAAAATAAAAGAAAAACAAAATAAAAAGAGAGAACTGATTCATACTGCCAATGTTGGCTTGGCATTTCTGAGGGCTCTCAAAGGAACATAATTATCATTAGCTCCTGCATTCAAAACAATACGAACACTGTGCTGGGAGTAAAAACCCCTCTGGAGGAGTACATGAAGTATGCAAGAGACAATATAAATTTATTTACTGCTCTGAGTACTCTCCATAAAGCCTTCAGTCATAATGCTATACATACATACACACACACATACATTAATATGTATACACACACAAAATATTATAAAATGCTTTTTCCTATAATGTAAACAAAAGAACAAAAGAACAAAAAAAAAGATCAGATGTTCAAAGTAACGTAATGTCACCCAAAGGCCTGTCTCAAAAATAATAGCAGGTTTCATTATTTTATTGAGCTGCCAATTATAAAGTGAAATACTCCCAATGCAAATAATTAGTTTCTTCAAGCAAGGAGCACATTGAAGATTAAATGTTGAATTTTTTTTACAACATTACTTCGTACAGTGAGCAGTCCCAGAGATAGTCTCTAATTTGTAACAAAAAACAAAAACAACAACAACAACAAAAAAGCTTCACGGTTTTGCTGTGACAAATTTTATGTTTGTATTATTCCAGATTAAATAAATAAATAGTTATTTGTTTGTTCTACCTGTTCCGTGTCTCACACTCTACATAAAACTGCATTACAATATTAATTAATGTTAATTAATAATAGCATATTATATCTTCTTAATTATTGTTTTCTCACACACTCTAGAAAAGGATAAATCTTCCATTTTCAATCATTTCAAAGACTACAGATAATGATTCTCTATACATAGACCTTTCCTACTTGTTTAAATCAATAATTGATGTCAATGGAGCTAAATGTATGTACTTGGTAGTGGTATGCATGTAACAAAACCAAAGCATCGTGCCTCGAATCAAGAGTGCATCAGTTGTCAGTAGTGTTACGCCGTGCCTATCATGGACTTCCTGTATATTTAAGTTAAACATCATGTCTCTGGTTCCAATCAGGTTTCTCATGATCAATGGTGGTTAGTATTATTATCTACCCTGAAAGTTTCCATTGCTAATTGTTGCTGATGCAACATTGGGGTCAGGTGTTACACTTCTTGTACAAAATGCATTTATGCATTTCCAATAACATTTTAAAAATTTGGGACACAACTAAACCTTTCCTGATTTTCTGCTACTAGAAAATTATATTTTAATCTGGTGTGAACAACACCACACTAAATCATTCACATCATGCTACATTTTATTTTTGACCCCTTTGTCATGCTTGTGCGCTATACTTTTTGAGACAGGCCATAACATTAACACTGCCTGAGTGATCTGAAGTAAAGCAGCCACATGGGAAGAAGCTGAAAGCTTCTCTAACACTGTTGTCTCATATCCAGCATTAACTGTTTGTGCTACAGTAGCTCTTCTGTGGGTTCACACCAGACACACAAGCATTCACTCATCACGCACATCAATGAACCTTGGACACTTATGACGCACACGCCAGTTCACTAACTGTCCTTCCTTGATGCACAGTGGGTAGTTACTTACCACAGCACATCAGGAACACCCCACAAGACCTGCCACTGGTTTGTAACATCTGCTTGTTGTGTGCATGAGGTGAACATGTAGAACCGACTAAAATTTATGTAAAAGAAATCCCATGTCCAAGACTCCCATAGTATGATATTTACACACACACACACACACTAACCTCAGAGTCCATTCCTTGCATTTCATTCTTTTCCAGCTGAAATTGCACAAAATCATCGATGACGTGAAACAGCTCGGGCGAGACAGCTTTGAAGTATTTGTGGTAGTCGTACTTGACTGCAAGGGAAGCAAATATGGTGTTATTAACAAGTGCAGAGCGCAGATCGGTCAGGACGCCAGGAGAGTGCTGCCGCGGGTCTTCGTAAAGGTGCTTAGTTATGAGGTAGTCTAAAATCGCATCACCAAGGAACTCCAGCCGCTGGTAGCAATCTGCACCCGGATAGAAGAGAGACACAGGGATTTGTATGACTCATGCAAATGAGGTCTAATTATCACCAAAGACTTTTTTTCAGCTATTTATTTACATATTTCATAATACTCTTAATACTCGCCTGTGATGGTGTTATAATGATATGAGGCATGTGTGAAGGCCTGCAGGAGGTACGCCTTGTTTTTGAACACGTAGTTGATTTTCTTCTCAAAGTTTTCAAAGCCTGAGATCAGGTGATTGAGGGTGCGTTGGGCATCCGGATGCTCAAACATGCAGCGTGCTGGGATCTGCAGCCAGCCATACTCGTCTTCTCCATCGCTATCTACGCTAGCGTCGTCTCCATTTCCGCCGTCTATCTCCCTCTTCGCTCTCTTCTTCACAGGTAGCACCTTGAGGCCGAGCGAGCAGAGGAACATCTGGGCGGCTCTCTCCCCACAACTGGTCAGGTAGCAGCCGAGCAGGGCCTCAACACAGTCGGCGATGCTCTTGTCGGCGATGCACTGCTCCGTGTGTAGGTCGTACGAGATGCACTGCTTGGCGGTCTGAGCGCCGCAGCTCTCCTCGGCCGGGTTCCAGAAACCCACTACGAACTCGTCCTCTTCAGCCGCCTTGCTCGGGTCCAGGTAACACATGGCATCCCACGAACTGTAGTCAAAGTCATCGTGGCTGCCATCTGACGCAAATATGGTCTTCTTCGGCGCTTTCCAATCGCAGCTGGGTTCGGAAGGGAAGACGCCCAGGGGGAACTTTTTCCCAAAGGCGCCCGAGCCGATGAGCATGGTGTCGATAAACTTGATGTGCTCGTGGTAATACTCCAAGTCATCCTCGACGTTCACTTCGTCCTTGGTTTGCTTCCACATCAGCTCCTCGTCATCGTCATCGATGTCATCCTCTTCGTCAAAGTCGTCCTTGGTGGCCTTTCCGTTGGCCAGGTCTTCTTTTGCCTAAAAACGGATTCATGGAAAAATAAACAAGAATTAAAGAGGGGGTAATTTCTGGAAAGAAAGCGGTTGAGTGGAATATCCCTTTCAACAGGCCAACGACTCTGAGACCCGGCACATCCACAGAGAGGGATTTGCTATGATTACAGTGAGCATTTTTGGTTAAAAGTCTGTATTAAAGAAACCCGGGAGGGTTTTAAATGTACAGGCAGGGCCTGGCTGTCCCACTCAATGACTCATCGGCTCAAACGCAATCCAACAGCTGACATGCATCCTGAAGATCATCTTTACAGCATTAGTACACCATAAAGTTGACCGTGTGGGAAAGATTCTGATGAATATTCATTAAAACGTTAACAGCCCTGACATCTAATATTGTAATAATATGGAGACTTGATGCTGAGAATGAGTCAGCTTTGGGCAAAACCAGCATAATGTGAGCCGACACACACATGAACAGGCGAAACCACACGGAGCGCCCCAAAACACACAAGCCAGTTCCAAAACGCCCACTCAAAAGCGTGGGTGAATGTTTGACATTTTCCTACTGATTTCTGATGAGTGCATTTTTCCTCCTTTGCACTGTTTTTTTTCCCCCTCAAAAGCACGCTGATTAACAACACATGCTCAATTCAACTACAACATATAATACATGCTGGAAATTAACAGCTTCATCAGGATTTGATCACGTTCTTTTAAAACGTACATAAATCGCTCATTAATCCCAGATCTTCCCTTGTTATTCAGCTACATTATGGACTTAGGGGGAAATTTATCGACCGCTCATGCGGCAGACCTCCAGACATCTTTAACTGGTTCTAATAAAGATGCGTGTTAAACTGCGTGTTAAATGTCTCACTTAGGCTGCCTGATCTACAACCCAGAGGAGGACATTAAAATCTATCCTTGAAGCATGCCAGGAAGGATGAATGCGCCCCCTGGTGGCAGAGACAGACAGTTCCACTCTCAAATAAAGCCAAGATGTTCTTAATAGCCCAAAGCGGACCCATGAAACCAGCTGGGTAATTGCGCATGAAGATGAGCGTTGATACCAAGTTAAGTGAAGCTTGCAGAACAAAACAAACATAGGCGGGAGCTGTGGGAGACCGACCTCGTCCGAGTCCCACTTGTCAGTGGTGCTCTTCTCCTGGTTCACGACGTAGCCTGGAGGAAGCCAGTTTACAGGCGGATCGAAGATAGACACCACCATCCGACTAGGCAGACCTTTCTTCTTCCCAAGGCGGTAGAGGTTACAGTTACTGACCTAGAACACAAAAAATAGGGGTTTTTTCCTTCCCCATTTCACAGCATGACACAAACAAGACAAGACTGATAAATAAACACGCAGATGTGTAATGGAGACACAGGTCATGTGATTTGAAGCTGATTAATATGTAAACTCATTCTATCACACATACAGGAGTATTTTTTATGCAAGGAGTCCACAGTGTCAGAGCTTATTCTTAGAAGGTAAAGGTTTAGCAAGTTGGTGGACTGACTGGTTAGTTGTGGATTTCACCATTTAAGGTTTCACTAATGGAGAAGAATGAGAATGCAAATAAATGACAAGGGAATAAAAAGTCAAGCTCTTCTCTTTTTGTGCTCAAATGCTCATAATTATAGAGAACATTAAGACGAATAATTAATTATTCAGCAAAGGTGAGGTCAATAGTTCCAAAATGAGAATGTCAAGTAGACTATTCATCGAGCCTGTGACTGACTGCTTTAATACATTTTACACAGGAACACGAGAAATGCAAACAAGATTTTTATGTTTAGTTTTATATTTTCAAAGCGTGACAGTGGTCACATGCACTACCTTTTTTTTTGGAGGAGGAGGTGGCACCTCCACCACCACCACCACCACCACCATAATAATCATCATCATGTTTTAAAATGGAAAAACCCCCAAACATCCTATTTAGTTAGTTTTTCTAGTGTACATGAGTAGGACGAACAGACACCAGCTAAGACACTATCTAAAGTCAAAGCACAGCGCTCACATGAGCTGCCTCAGTGTCGAGGTTAAAGTCTGTATATCCAAAGAACAGGAATCTCTTTTTGGTTTGCTTTTAGTGTTTGTGCTCTAGAAAGTGCACTATAGTGTCTGGGCAACTTAAACTAATAGAATGCAAAAGAAGCAACGCAATGTTCGTTGAAGAGACACTGTACCGAGTTACAGATGCTTGATCACATGCACCAAAGTTAACCTGCGTCCACAAGGAAATTTCGCTCACAGTTGCCTAGGTAACCCTCTCACATATTTTCGAGTGAAACTTTGAGCAGTGTACAGCTAGTTTCCAAAAGGAAGAATAGATCTGCAATGACTATCTAGTTAGTTTAGTAATAAACAGCTTATATTATCATTAGCTTATACTATTTTAGCTCATATTATCATAATAAATAGCTCGTTATTAACGTTATTATTAGATGTTGGCAAGTACAGACAGTACAAGAGACGCCTACTCAGACGCACTGGCAAGCTCACATTCATCCATCATGATTAAAAATAAATAAATAAATGAATAAACCATAAAAATCTCATTATAGAGTGCATTATGCTTTTGTTCCTGTCTAGTATATACTAAAATAATTTTGCACCTTGCTCTCAGTGGCCTGAATATTACTCAGGGTTTATAGATTAACATCTACCTCACCCATGGCACACAATATTTCATAATCCTGTGACTGCAATCCAATCAGACCACTCCATTCCAGTGTAGTACATACTGAATATGGATATCAGTATACTCTTTATTGTCTTTGAAAGAAAACATACAAACTAAGGAAGATTTTAAATGTAAACTCCATTCAATTATAACAGATATTAATAATGATCAACTAAGATAAACAGTGGTACAGAAACGTTTCGCAACAATAGACCATAACGAAAATAGATTCAGAGTTTAATTAGGAAAGTCCTGCACAGAACCTACCTTCTTGCTCCTCATGTATGAGAGCCGTCCCTCGTGGGCGTCAGGATAAGTGCAAAACAGGTAGGTGGTGATGGCATGTTTGAGGAAGGAGTCACCCAGCATTTCCAAACGCTCCAGATTAAACCCGTCACTGGCGTTGGAAAGGGTCAAGGCCTGAAGAATGAGGCCTGGATTCGGGCCAAGAGCTTTCACGCAGTCCCCGGGTAGCGCTACAGTTTGGGGTGCTGAAGATGTTGACGATGACAATGCTGTTAAAGGTGCTTCGGTGCTGGTTGACGTTCCACAGGCGAGCCGACACTCTGAGGTAGGTTTCTTCACACGTCCATCGTGGAAATCGGATTTCTCATCTGGGTTACATTCATGGCCGTCCTGAGGCTCGCCACTCGGAACTGAGGTAGTGGTTTGTGTCGATACGTCACTCGCTAGCTGGCAGTTTAGGCAAATGTTATGGCCATTGCTGAGGTTCCTGGAGCATTCGCACACGCTCCTGTGTTCTTCTGATAGCTGGGCTCTGTGTGCGCACATCTCTAGCTTTATATCTGGTGCTTTGCAGTTCTCGTGCGAGACAGCGCTCTGCTCTCCGAGCTCGAACGAGCCCGTGCTGAGGTCTTCTTGGGCAGTGTGATCTGGGGCTGCTGAGCTTGCAGTGTGCTTACAGTGATAATCGTCACCGCTGTTGTCCTCTTCGTCGTCATCGTCATCCTCTGTGCAGGTGCTGGGGCAGGAAATGAAGGACTTGCTGTCGATAGACTTCTTCCATCCAAAGTCTAGATTAGAATATCTGCAAAAAAGGCAAGCAGGTACAGATTTACATAAACATGAGGAACATGACAAACTGTTGAAAACCTTAAAAAATATTGTGTGCTTGAGACCCAGTGCTATTGGACTTACCTGAAACCAGGTGGCAGGCTCTGAGCTCCCACTCCAGCGTCGATGGCCGTCTGAGACCGAAGCTCCTCGGCTGTCAGGAGGCAGTGTAGCCTGTAGAGAATGCTGGGAAGGCACACTGCTTTTCTCCACAAAGAAGCAGGGATTGGGTGAATGGCACAAAGTTCAGGAACTAAAATCTGAAAGGACGGCGGTAAAAGTCTCTATTACTCATTAAGAGTATTAATGTATTTAAAAAAGCAGGAAATATCCCACCAGCTCCAGAGTACTATCCCTGTTTACATTACCTGTTTGTTCTGCAGGCTCTCCCACTTGGCTTTTCTCTTCTCAGCACTGCTCAGAGGAAGCGCTTTGCCTTTTTGATTCAGATGCCGAGGGGTTAAAAGATTCAGTCTGAGAAACAAACCAAAGCACACACTCTTTAAAAGAATCCCCTGTTGAAGTGAGAGGAATTAGTTTTTCAGGTCTGATGTCCCACCTGGAGGACGTGTGGTCCACGTCTAAAAGGGGCTGGTTGACGTTGGACAGGTCCAGGTTGTACTTAGTTTTGTAGTACTCAGCAAACGTCTCATACTCTGGTGAGGGAAATTTGCTGAGAGGTGTGAGGTCTGTGTATACGTCAGCTACATAGAAACGATGTGGCTGGTCAAAGTTACGATACCTGAGAGAGATCATTTGATTAGATGCAATAATCACATTTTAAACAGCAACATGTAGAATAACCAATGAAGAAAACCAATGAAGTAATCTCTCAAAAGTAAGGCAGGCGCAGCCAGTCAGTCGCAGTGAAGTTAAGGAGGCGCGGCCGGTCAGTCACAGTGAAGTTAAGGAGGCGCTGCCGGTCAGTCGCAGTGAAGTTAAGAAGGCGCGGCCGGTCAGTCGCAGTGAAGTTAAGGAGGCGCGGCCTGTCAGTCACAGTGAAGTTAAGGAGGCGCGGCCTGTCAGTCGCAGTGAAGTTATGAAGGCACGGCCTGTCAGTCGCAGTGAAGTTAAGGAAGCGCGGCCGGTCTGTCGCACTGAAGTTAAGAAGGCACGGCCTGTCAGTCGCAGTGAAGTTAAGAAGGCACGGCCTGTCAGTCGCAGTGAAGTTAAGGAGGCGCGGCCAGTCAGTCGCAGTGAAGGAGGCGCGGCCGGTAAGATCTTTCACTTCAAAGTGAATACTTGTGGCTTTGCTTTTTTTTCCAACAATACAGCATTACATAATTATAACTCACTGGATGCTTTAAACGTATCATTCATACATAATATAATTGAGCGCATATTGAAATGCTTTATCATAGCGGAGCACGGCCTCATCATTTCGCCTACCGTGGAATGATGACAGCATCCTGGTAGTCCTCCAGTCTGAAACTAAATGGGTTCTTCTTCGTGTACTGAGTGCTCGGAATGCCAATTCGTGCTTCAGATTTCTCAATATCTTCCATGAATTTAAAGTCCATATCCAAAGTACTGAAATCACCAACTGGAAAAGGTTTCAATTTAGACAAAGAGGGGAAAAAAATCCATGATTAATAACCACTGTCTTATCGAATCCTCCCCTTCTCTCAAGTTCACATTCCTAGTGAGGAAAAAAAAAAGCAGAAATAATGGTGTGGAGAGGAAGTGCACTCACCCATGTTGAGAGGTAGGACACAGTAGGCTGAGTCGGCCTCGGTGGGCCTGAACTCCAGTGCTGGTTTCTCCAGGCGGAGGATATGAGAGAAGATGTACTGGTGCAGACGAGTGATGAGCTCCAGCTGGGTTGAGCTCAAACTGAAACCTGATTTCAGCAGCTCGATGGAGATGGTTACTTCTCCGGAGCGGGTATACACAGGGAAATGAGGAATCTGGAATATACAGTAAGTAACGGTTAAAAAGTCTGGAACAGGTTCAAGTGCTGAAGGGAGATTTCAAAGGCGCGTACGTACGCGAGGTATGGGTTTAGCTGTGAGGATGCCGAAGCACCGTGTGGTGTCCTCAGGAGGGTAAAGCTTTCTCCGGCGGAAGTTCAGCTCATCTGGAAGGGGTGTGGTCAGAACCATCCCAATCACGTACAGATAGTAAGACTGCTCTGGAACCGGGTAACTGCCTCGCAGGCATTCTGGGATCTCCACACACAGACACACACCCCTAAATATTTAAATTGATAAAGGCTCATAAATGATAAAAGTGAAATAAAAAGGCAAGCCTTCCAAACTTTTCTGTTACTCATGAGCATATGTATATTTTCTTCATCAGGTGGATTTTACTGACATTTTCAAAGCTACAAATTGCTAAAATCAGCCAGTTAGAAAAGGCTGCTTCTTCAATCTTGCAAGAATATCAAATCGTGAGAAGATTATGTGAATTCATCAGTTCATACAAGTTAATGGCAGTAATAATATTCATTCATTTTCTGAGCCGCTTAATCCTAATTAGGGTTGAGGGGAGGCTGGCGCCCATCTCACCTGACTCTGGGTGAGGACAGAGTACACCCTGGACAGCTTGCCAGACCATCACAGGGCAGAAACATGCAGACAGCAGTGGTTCAAAAAATGCAAGCACAAAAATATGCTTTATATGCCATAACTTCAACACTTGATTTTTTTGTTTTCTTTTTTAAACATTTTGCCCTGGTAGTTATTTGTAGCACATTATTATCACAAAAGTCAAGGTTTTTGGTTAGAGTTAACGGATGGACACTGGATGAACGGACACCACCATACCATAATACGTCCCATTTAAAAATGGGCATATAAAAAGAATTGTGTGTCATGTATTCATTTGCTTAGTAATTTGGTGTTTCGAACGGAGACACATGATGACCACATGACTTTTCGCTTGTTTTCACATTACAATATCACGCTGCATATGTATTTTATATTTCCTACATGAAAAAAGGTTCATGAAAGTGCAATTTAACATCACACAAACTCATGCATACAAAGTTATATAAAGTTTGGATTCAATCTAGTTTTCAAGACTCCATTCCAAGTTTTGATATTAAAACATTAGGAAAACGAGGCTGAAGGTGAGATTTCTAAATGTAGAATTTTGGTGTGCTCACGGCTTTGGGGTAGCACTGCCTCCTCTTTGTGGAGCCCGGCCTGCCTGGAACATTGGTCTCCTCTTCATCATGCAAGTCCAGCTCTTCTTCATACTTCACCGTCTCTTTTCCCACTGGCATTAAGTGATCGTCCAGCTCACCTGAAACCGGACACAAAGACTAAGAGAGTGAACGACTGGATTAGCAAATAAAGTTCTTTACTCATGAGCTGGATGACGATGACGAAAACCTATGCGTACCTATTTTGTGTAATTTCTCACAACACACAAGTGCAACCGCTTTCTCTGCAAGTCTCGCACAGTGCATCAAGGGCCCCTATGACAACACACACCACAGGGTTAAGGCATTATATGCATAGAAACTGCTGCTGTCGAGTCATGTCTTAGAAAGGGACTTAAGTCAACTGTGGCAATTAAGACTTAAGATAGCCGTCTTAATTAAAGCATTTACTCAAGTTTCAAACAACATTCTTTCAAATATCTCAACTTCTTCAGATTAAATGGTTTAACAATAACACGGAGTATGATGAACTCACTGTAGCACATCCAACAAAAACAGTTAAATAAAAATGTTACATCTTTCATGATACTCATTTTTCTTTTTTTTTAGTACAAAATAAAAGTGCATATAAGTAAATTCATTTCAAACAAAATAAAAACTGAGAGGAAGGAACTCACAGTAATGGGCTCTCTGAGGGGCGAGTTGATTGGCAGAAAGAGTGTAGACTGGTACACACCCATTTCCAGCTCAGCAGTCCTACACTTGGGGGCCAGGTGCGTAAAAGGGTCACTAGGTAGCCTTGCGCAATACCTGCATGAAAAAATCCCCACATTAGCATCTGCCTGAGTGTACACGTCATGAGTCCAACCTTATCTAATTTGAGTCCAGTTTGCATACAGCTATGACTAAGAGTGGGAACGTTGACTCATACGAACCGGTTAACGTGGCCGATAGCCGTGTTAATGGTGACTCTGGGGCCTCCGTCATCAGAACGCAGCGAGTACGGAGGGAGGATGTTGTCATCGTCTAGTATGGACTCCACCTCGTACTCATTACACTCCACTGACTTGGAACACTTGTTCCTGAGAATCTAAAGTCCAAAGCAAACACATCATGAAACAAATGCTAGTGTTTTGTTTCTTTTTAATATTTCATGTAATCTAAACTGCTGACCTTCTCGATGGCCTTGTAAGTCTTGAGGTCCTCTTTGAACGCTTTGGTGCGGTCACTGTCGGCCAGCATGATGTAATTGGAGACAGGAGCACGTGCCCGGCCTTTGGATTGCACATAGGACCGATACTCCGTGGGCAAGTCAAACCGGACCACCAGATTGCACTTTGGGATATCTACGCCTTCCTCTACGATGCTGGTGGCAATTAGCAGGTTGGTTTCGTGCGCCCGGAATTTCCTCAGCACCTGAACGAGAGCAGGAGGAGGTTTAAACAAGGACGAAAGCAAAGTAATTTCAGCTTAAGGGTTCAAAGGCTTACTTACTTCCTCTTGTTTTCTGAACTCCACCTCCATCTGCTTGTTGCGTGGCTGGTTCTTGCCGATACTGTGGCCAGTAATGAAGTTGCTGCTAATGTAGGCCAGCTCTGGATCCTGCTTCCCTGCCTCCTTTATAAGCCTTCATTGCAATATAAACCCCATACAAGGAAATGGATAACATCACTGTTATTGCCATGGTGTTGCTATGTTATTACATATCCATTTAACATTTTTACATAATTATCACAATTTGTACCTAAAATCCTGATACAGGATAGATGGTAAAGTTTCTGCACCAATACTGAACATCAACCCAAGAGTATAACCACGACACAAACCTATTTAAAACCACCGCCGTGTACCGCCTTTCCACAAAGATGATGCCGCAGAGAATGTTGGTAAACGGCGAAGGAAAGTTGGCTTCGGCCTTTTCCTTCACTTCCACCTCCTCATCCTCGTCTTCGTCCTCCGAGTCACTCCACGAGACATAGTTGTCCTGGTTGCGGTTGTTGTACCACTCAACACTTTCAAACTGCTGTCTCTCAAAGGGTTTGTACTCGTGCAGGATCTCCAGCAGCTTGATCACTTTGGGAGTGACGAACTTAAGGTCGAGCGAAGCTGGCGAGAAGTGCTCCTCACAGAGCGCGTGCAGCTTTCTCAGGATGGTGTCGGCAAATAGCAGGAACTTGCGGTTCAGCTCTGCCTGCTCATGCTTGATGTACTTCTGCAGTTCGCGAACCATGATTCCAGCCGCTTTGTCCGCACACCAGGGGCCGAGCACGGTCAGAACGGCCCTGCAGTCGCTCAGAACCTACGCAACCAAAAACATATACACCAGGAATGAAGCTCTATCACAAAGTCAAGAGGTGGATTTTGAAGAAACTCCTCAGGATTGTTTTTTTCAGTCTAAAGTAAAAAGGTTAGAAATTACACTTAGAGAGATGGAAAAAACTCAGTCTGCATCCAAAACCATGAAGAACACAATACATAAGTATACTCTTCAGTACATCACACATTTATCAACATATTCATTCATCACACAGCTGATGGTGCAGCCCAGGTGTGCCAATAGATTAAGCCAAAACACAACCACATCACAGAGCTTTATAAAATCGCTTAGTTTCTGAACCCCAGTGTTTATAATATAGTGCACTGGACACAGTTTACTCTATAAGGGCACGTTAGAGCCTACGTAGAAAACATACACAGTGAACAGAAAATTGTTTGAGACGTTTTTGTCCTAAAAAGAATTTGTAAATGTGAAAATCCATGTAAAGATAAAACTAATCGATTTATTCAGCTAGTGTCACGAGGAGGCTGATGTCAACACCCTAAACAGTTCACTTGTGCATTGCAGTGCACACCTGGGGCAATTTAGAATGGCCAATTAGCCTAACATGCAAGTGTTCGGACTGCAGGAGAAAAGTGGATTACTCGGAGGAAACCCATACAAGCACAGGGAGGACATGCAAACTCCACAAAGAGATGCCTTCATCAAGCCTTGGACTCAAACCCAGGACCTTTTTGTGTATTGGACTTCTAGTCAACCCAGTTGGAGTAGTAGGTAAAACATTAACCAAAAATGTAGGTAAAGCAGAAATGTTGTGAAACGAGAAAAGGGACCTGTTTGGAGATGAATGTGGGATCTCGGTCTTCTCGATGTGCAGCTGAGTTGTAGTCATTGAGAAAATTAAGCGCGTCGTTCAGCTCGTTTAGAAGCCTCTCAGACAGGCCGCTGTTATCCTGGTAAGGGCCGCAGTCCAGCACCAGCTCTCGAGGCTGGGTTGCGTACCTGCATTATGAATAATGCGGGGTAAAAAAGAAACGATCGTCACTCTGTTTTATGCAAAGCTGGAATGAAGAGCAAGTGATCAACTCCGTAAATAACCACACCTGTCCAGTACGACAAGATCAGTGGCAGTTTCGGCACTGCTCTTGAGGATCTTCTCCAGGTTCTGGATCTTCTCCTCCAGGTCAGAAGGGTCACATTTGCCATTCAGAATGGAAGCAGTCAGACCCAGGATCCGCAGGCAGCCTGGACTGTCCTCACATTTCTAAAAGAGTGCAGACACTCGCTTTCAAATCGCAGCAATCATATCAGGCACCAAATACTTTACCTGAACAAAGACATTATCATATGATAATAATAAAGCATAAACTCAATGTCATGTTTAATATTCACACATTCTGAAGTAAATACGTTCTCATTAAACCACACTGCTGCTGCCAGACAGCTTTCTACCACTCCATGGCAATACGGCACCTTTTTCATTCCTCTCTGTATGGAGAGAAGGGCGGACGTGATTCTCAAGATGGTAATTTTACCTTCATTATGTCCCGGTAGGGGTGGTCCGTGATTGCAAGGTGGCACTCGTCGAAAATGACCAGGTTGATCTGTGATAGTGGCAAGACCCCACACCTCAGTATGTGCAGGAAGATGCTGCATGTCATAACGAGCACCTGCGACAGAAAGAGCTGAGATATAAAAACCATGGGGTCTGGTAATGATTACGACATGACAGATCAGGGCCGCTTACGGCGCCGAGGAACTCGTCAAACGTTTTAAAGTGGCTGAAAACTTTCCTCGGAGTATTCACACAACCTTGCATTTAGAAGCAACTCGTTGCATAAAAGTAACACTGACAGAGTGAGTCACATTTCACACATCACCAGGTGGATCATTAACAAACTTTGACTTTTCTCCCCCCTTTTCCCTACCTTAATTTAGTTGTATCCAATTCCCACCCGTCAGGTGTTGCCTCCCTATAACATACGACCCAACACCAACCAGGGAGGGGCGTACGCCCCCTCCGTGACATGCAATGCTGCCACCCGCCGCTTTACGAACTGCTCTGTACACTTTGAGGGACAATGCCATCAGTCCTTTTTGTGCGAATGAGCTCACAGACGCGCAATGACTGGCAAGTGATCGTTGTGAAGGATGGGAGCATACGCCATCCTTCCCTTGAGAGCTCAGGCAATTAGTTCCCATGGACTGCCGGTTGTAGATGGCTGCGGCATCAAACTGGATTCAAACTTGTGATCTCCAGGTTGATAGTCATGCATCTTGTTAATGCACCACTCGAGAGCCCTCAAACAGGATGTGCTTATCACTGTTTTTGATGACATTTTGACGACAAAAAAATCACTACAAACACTTCCTGACCACAGATTATGTGATCATCAAATCAGCATATACAAATTAGACAGAAAAGACGGATACCACAATATCTCAGAAAACTGTGATCATTTTCACAATACCCACATTATCTTGGTTAAATCGCCCTGCCCGTGGTTACACCATACACAGGGAAAATGGAATTTAATCACACCTGATTTTCTTTTATTTCTTTATTCCAAGTGTCCTCAGTCCATGCTGCCGAGTTCTCTATATACTCGCCGACCCGAAGATCCGAATGGGTTCTCACAGTGGAGGCTTGCTGAACCACAGATGAAGCTGGAACCAGAGAAAGGTTGGTAATGAGGCTGGAGCAGAACAAAGGACACAGAAAACCTGGACTGTGTCTAAATAATTAGTTGGTCCTAATGTTGGTTAAGTGCGCACAAGTGGACAGTTCGAACATATACAGCCACTGTCTCATCCGTCCTGTGACAAGGATGTTTCTAGCACTGGTGGCATTCGGTCTTGACTGACAAACCTTGCCTGATTCTTTCGAGCATTTCGGAGATGATGAGTGAAATGAATATGAGCGATTCAAACAGAAAATCCACAGCACTGAATGTAACATCAAACTGGACATGATAATGAGCTATAGCCACTATAGACCGTCAAGCTTGAAATATTTATAAAAATGCTATTTTCTGATGTCAGATTTCTTGTTTCTTCTTTTAGGAGCAGCCAGAATTGCAACACCAGAAAACATTTCTAGGGAGGTTCTACTGGCAAGTAGATTCAACACATACATACAAACTAGCACTCAGACTGTATATGTAGTGTATATCAGCACACAGAAGTGTATACAACTGAACCACAAGCTTCCATTTTACAGAAACATTTGTAGTGATTCTGGAAAAAAAGCGCTGACTTGTCAATGATACCTGTCCGGAAACACCTAGACAAAGGTTACTGATTTATAATTTCTTTATAAATACAGTTAAAATGTATGTTTTTTTATAATGTACCTATTTGTTTCAAAATACAGACACAGAGCCCATTATTTCCATGTGACTGTTACCTGTATTGACCAGGAAAACAGTCCTCCTCCCATCGTCCTGCCGGATTTGGTGGGAAAGCTCTTTAATAAGGAGTACTGCGATAAACGTCTTCCCTGAGCCTGTGTTCAAGCAGACTATAGTGTTGTGTTCAAGAGCTGCTTCAAGAAGTTCAACCTGATGATCAGAAAAACAAGACCCCTCCGTTATAACACACAGTTTTAAATTTTGGCTAGAAATACATTCACGTCGGGGTCTCAGACTTGCCTGATATTTTCTTGGGGTGTATATGTTATCGTGGATCGCTTCCTGCTGCCACGGCAGGCCAAAGAAAGGCCCCATGGGAGAGGAGGCAGGTGTCACCAGCTGCAGTCCTGCCATGCTGAGATTCCAATCGTCCAGTGTTTATCTCATTTCGTCCCACTCTTCCAAAGCTCACTGGACAAGGAAAAAATACACTTTGTTTCTGTGGCTGTATCAAAAATCTATTCACTTATTAGGCAGAGGAAGGGCATCTGGATGAGGAGAAAGTGGTCAGGACAGAATATTCTGCAATTAAAATATTAATTATACTTATATTACTTAATAATACTTAATTATACTATATAATTAAACTTTAAAGTACTTATGTACACTCAGGGAACATCATGCAATTAAAAAAAGTCACTACTCCATTAAAAACTGTGTGTCTTGAGTGAACTTACAGGGTGTGTGTTGGGCACGGCGCTGTGGATCCAGGCAGCATTTATTCTGGGCTTCATCGTCACCATCAGCACTCCTCACTCGTCTTGGCCACACCCACTAAATCTACAGCGTAAACTTTCCTATGAAAGAAATATGATTCCATTGCAGTCCTTTATTCTCTCCTTAATATCAATAGTATGTATTTTGAAAGAAGTTTCATTAATCTGCACTTTATGAAACCACACACAGCAAAATTAAATCAAAGGGAATAGTATTGTATTATGAACCATGGCAGGGAAAGAAAGGAATCTGAATCTGGCCTGTCAACAAGTTTTCACTGCAGCAATATCAAGTGCAAGTGGTGTTCCCTGTACAGCTGTAATACATCACGGTTCACGCTGCAGGGCTTCAACTTTCTTCAGTGCAGGATACATTTGCTCCTGGTTAAATCCTGCTCCCACTCTGGGTGTTGGACAGCAGTATATTTTTAATGCTGATGTACTACTTTTTAAGGTGAGGACGCGGTGAGACAGGCTGCTCTTAATAGCCATATAAAATGTAAAATATAAACGCGTAGAGCTTTTAGTGGTTCATGTTCACCCAGCTGAAATAAAGTGTGCAGGGAAACTGCGCGCATATTAATACAGAAGATATAAGAGTTAGAGGGGGATACAACACTGATACAATGAGTGACAGGGGGGGGGGGGGGTGTCGGACGACACAGAAGCAAAAGTGAGATGGACAGCAAGACAAAGAAATTTGTCAAAGAAAAAGTAATGAGACAGGAAGAGATACATAAAGAAAGACAGTGAGCATGAGTTAGATAGCTAGATAGATAGGGGAGAGAGGGAGAAAGGAAAAGGGGAAAAAGGGGATAAACAGTGAAAAACAAAGAGACAGGAAAAGACAAAGACAATAAGTGAAAGTGAGAGAGAAAAGAAGAGCTTTAGAGACTAGGGATGTGAATCAAACAACAACTCACGATTCAAATCGATTCCGATTTTTGGGAGCCAATTTCACGAGTAACTACATTCTTCTATAAGCTGGAACAACTCTTCTAAAAGAAAGAAAGAAATTATACTACTAGACAGCTGGTTTTGTAGATGTACTGATCCGCTTTGCTCGTTCAGAGTTGGTTGGTAGTTTAGTGAAGTGATGGAGTGTGCGTTGGTCAGGAGTTGGTCATGCCTGTTGCTCCGGGTGATGGCGTACGTGGTGGGCTCGGAGATTTGAAGTGTTCCTGAAATACTTGACTTTATTTTGCGCATCTACAAAACCAGTTGTATAGTAATAATTTCTTTTTTTCTTATTGAAGAGTTGTTCTTAGCTTATAGAAGAATGTTACTTTGCTTGTGAAATTGGCTCCCTCTGTTTGTAATGGTTATGAATCAAATATCGGTTTGAATCAAGAATCAATTATGAATCAATTCGTCACGCCAAAAATCGGAATCGAATTGAAACGTTAGTTGCTGTTAGGTTCACATACCTACAGGATGAGGTACATAAATACAGCAAGTGAGAGACAGAGAGAGATGTACAAAGACAGTGAGTGATTCAGAGAGAGAGAGAGAGAGAGAGAGAGAGAGACACAAAAGGATTTATTCTGTGCAACAAAAGCGGAAAAAGTTCTGTGCATGCACCCCGTCTGTGTTTGTGGTGGGGGAATAAAACCAGAACTGTTTCGGTTTAGGCCCCGATTCCCCCGAGCAGCACCTGAGGAAAACCCTTAAAACATATATACGCTTTCCTCACCTCAAACACACCAGACGAGAGACGCTGACGGATTACTGGAAAAATCAGCCGAGTGGCTTTAATGTGGCTTAAACCAACATGACCAGGCTTCAATAAGGCCGTGAGTTTTCTGCCCATGTTCTGGCGAGCGACCCTTTAAGGTTGTGTACAGTTCAGACACCCTACAATCAGAGGCACCACAGCTTGGTGCCTCAAAACAGAGCCAGGAATTTACTTGCCACTTTAAAAAGAAAAAGGGAAAAAAAAAAAAAAAAGAAAAGCCCCACAGGCACGCTATCATTCAGGAAGCCGAGGGCCTCCTTCTGCTGAACATGCGTGTCACATGCCTTCATCAATAATTCATCCCTGCTTACATTACTGTCACTTTAATTTGAAGGCAGCAACACATCCATTCTGCAAGAAATAACATTTGTCGAGCACATGTGGTGCACAGGCGCAGGCCGCGGTAATACGCTGCTTTAATCGGGACTGGAGAAACGTGAAGCCCTGGTGATTAGGCGTTTAGGCGTTACAGAGGTCGTCGCTGAAATCATCACCTCTCCACATGCGTTTGGGGTTCTCGGTTATTAGGTCGGGTTTTGTGTAGAATATTAAAAAACAGCATGTCTCTGCATCAATCACTTCTAAAGAGAGAGACAGAGAGCGAGCACGAGTGTACACAGACAGGGAGAGTGATGGACAATGAAAGTCAGAGTTAGAGAAAGAGAGCGAGACAGCATAAGAGACACAGAGACAGCGAGAGTGAGAGCGAGAGTAAAAGAATTCTGTGTTCATTTACATTAGAATAAATACAGTACCGAAGAGTGATGTCACGTATTCATGGAAACGTTTTTATTTGATTTATATCATTCTAAATAAAAAATAACACGAAAACATCAACCGAGGTTCAGTGTAAAACGTGTGACGGCACGCTGGACCTCCTCGCATTCACGCCAGATTCATCTCACTAATGCAGAAGAGCCGAGCAATAGAGCAAAAGAGAGAATACGTCTGCAAATAGATACTAAATGACAACTGAGTTCGAGTAATTTATCCATAAGAGCCATTTCCAAATTTATTGATCACCAAAATATTGTGACTTGAGTTGGCATTTCTTAGAAACATTTAAATTTTTTGGCATATTTTTATCATAATACAACAACTTACAGTTATACTGACGTTGCAGCTCTGAATGTCACTCGCTGCCATGGTACTTTGCGCACAAGTAACATCTGAGAGCAGTTTGTATTTCTATCAATGTAGAAACACAATACTGTTTTCATCAGCGTTCACTTTCAGTCTTTGATTTTTTTTGCAATTCTTTCACTGGACATCAATAAAATCATGGAATGCAAAAATGCAAGAACTACATTTCTTAAGAAGAACGGTCCAGGCTCCTGAGTGGCCCATCAACAAGGTGATCAACTCAGAGTCCATGGGAGCTAGTAGGCCGAGCGCTCACAAGAGGGAGGGATGGCATAAGCTCACTGCCTGGTGATCGCTGTGAGTGACAGGGAAATCATGGGCATGTGTGAGCTCATTCATATGAGGGGGTGGATAGCGTTTTCCCTCCAAGTGAGTTAGACCGCCCACAAATACACATATTCGGCAGTTTGTAAAAAGGCGGCTGGCAGCATCGTATGTCACAGAGGGGGCATGTACTTGCTTACGCCCCACCCTGATTAGTGGTGGTCGTGTGATATGGAAAGCAATACTTGATGGGTGAGAATTGGATACGAATAAATTAGGGAGACAAATGGGGAAAAAAATAAAAAATAAATAAGAAGAAGAATGGTCCAGCAGGTAATGCTTGTTAACATTTTTTAAAGACAGTTTACAAGGAAGATTGGGGCCAGTGGTGTGGCGGTTTGGGTGCTGGGCTCATGATTGAGAGGTTCGGGGGTTCGAATCACTGTTAGACTGCCACCATGCTAAAGGCACGGGGCCACAAGTGTGCCTCTGTCCACCCAGCAGTATAAATGATTACCAGTAAACATACTGGGAAGTAACCTACGATCGACTAGTGTCCCAACCAGCAGTTAAAACTCCTAGTCTCTTCACACTACGAAAACCAGGATCTGATGAGCCACTAGGCTCGGGTGTAAAAGCCCAACAGACTTTACCTTGCATGAAGAGGCAAGTGTTTAACCTATCCAGACGTGAGATTATAAATAATTTAATTGGGTTGGCTGGATAACTGCTGGACCAAACCACCTCTGACCCTTTTCCTCGCAGCACACTAACACTTTAGCTCCCTTTAACCTGAAGGTATCCTGCAAATTAATTAAACTGAGCTGACTTACTTGCGGAAACTCTCAACAGTCACAGAAAGATGATGAAAAAAGTGTGTGTTCAGAGTCTGATGGCGGCGACATAACCTGATAACGAACCTGCACTTTATTAATTTTCAGCTGTAAGAAACGAGCAATAAGTATGTTTCAAGTGAAATAATCTTGTGTGTATTTTGATTTTTTGGTGTTTAAATATTAGTTACAAATTTCGAGTTGTTGTCTTTTACAGAAATAGATGCTGCCAGGAAGTTCATTTTGGAAACTTAAAATACATATTTCTATTTTCTGATCATTATACGATACACACTGAAGATTATTTTGTGCTCTTTCAGAGCTATACAGTCTCAATGTTGAAAACCTGACTCGTGATTGGTTTGGTGCTGGAAGGTCACATGTGGATATAATCATAAGGGGTGCTGAAACTTTAGGCTAAAGCATTCTTTGGAATTCGTAGGTGGCTACACATGGCATACATTGCCTCATTAAATCCTGATATCCAGCATATCGATATCATTTAGTTTGTAATACATTTTAGAAAAATACCACAATGACGGACTGCCATCTAAGCATTGCTGCAAATTTGTAAACAGAGAAAGTTTCAAGAGATGAGGATATTATACATATATACATTTTTTGATCACTAGTTTAATTTTTTTTTATTGCAAGGGGTCCTGAGCGGTGCAATGATGAGTTGCATGACTATCAACACAGAGATTGTTTCAGGTTTCATTCCAGGTTGATGCCGCAGCCATCCGTAGCTGGGACCCCATGGAAGCTAACTGGATAAGCCTGCACGGAAGGGAAGGATGGCATACGCCCACCGCCCTTTCGCTTACAACGTTCACCAGCCATGTGTGCTCATTAGAACAGCACTTTCCCTCGGTGTGGTCATGTGCAGCAGTTCGTAAAGATGCAGGTGGCGGCATCACGTGTCACAGAGGGAGGCACATGCTCGTTTTACGCCCCTCCCTGGTAGGTGGTGGTTGTGTATGACTGAGGGGGAATTGTGGGAAACGTACAAGGAATATAATACTGAATCAACAACAAGGTGATGACATAAAAGGTTTTATTTCCCTAACTACCTAATCAGTTTATAGAACCTTAACCTAAGCACTGACACTGGAAACTGCCTCCCAAAAGAAAAGAATCAACCTTTGCTATCCTCGCTGGAACCTCCACCTCATGATCTTCTGATTCTTCTTTGTTCAATGAAAAAATTTTCACTTTTTACATCCCAAATCCACCTTCCGCTTTGCCACGTTTCTGTACTTTTCAATCTTTTAACAACAATCTCACAACTCAAAACTCCAATTAAACTGTTGACTGAAATATAAACTCAACACAGACTTCATTACAAACTGCTCGAGCTGTGACTAAATTGCCTCAAGTTAGTTTAGGCCTCAGTTCGACCTCGGCTCTGCATGGATTCCAAATAGCACAATTAATACTTCAAAAGGCTGCTAGATAGGGTACACAGGTCTCAACGCTTCACCCTATGGAGTGCTCGAATACAGGAAGCTAAGCACCATTTGGGATAATCCGCGGATAGTGTGCGTGAAGAATTAATATGGATGCTGAGGAAACAGACACATGAACATTATTCTGGAAGTGTCTTAGTCACTATAGAGCAGTATAATAACTCAGAACAATGAAAGATTAGCAATATATAGGTATGTATTTAGCTAGTTAGCGTAACAGGCTAAAAGGCTAACTAAAAAACGGATGCATAGAAATATTTTACTAGCTTACAGTTGTTCACGTCGAAAAGGAAAACAAGCTAAATTTGCGGCTTAATAACTTTACTTTATGCGAATTAACAGAAGAAATTTAAATTAAAACATCGGATATTTTAGTAGCGGATGGTAACTGTGCTAAGCTAGGCTGTGCTATGCTATGCTAGCTCGCTAGCTTGCTGAAATGTCACAGCGCTGGCCTGTATAAGATAACGTGGTCGGATTATAATTTCTAAACCTGTATTGAACTCATGTATAAACCGCCATGTTTAAAGTGTTTTGTAAGAGTAGCCAATCTCACCTCTGATGAAAATTCTGTAGCTTTAATGCTGGTGAGTGAGTTTCTCTCCTCACTCCATTCCCTCCTGTTACTGCCAATACAGTTACGCGTACGTGAGCACGCACGCACGCTCAAGAGCGCGCACGCAAAGCAATCAAAAAACCTAAACACCAGACTATTATTTATTTTATATATTTTTTGTAATTTTAATATTTTGTATATTATACTATAATAACTACATGTATGCTTGCTTACTTAAAGCCAAATGTATGAAGACACATATACTTATTGTAATTGGCAATTCCTTTTTTTTGTCCAAGCAGTGTATATACTATAATTTTGTTTATAATTTAACATTTTTTTAAAGGAGTCTCCAATGTCAGTGAACATCAAACAACACCATCTGCAATCTTTGTTTTTGTGTTTTTGTCATGAACTGAGTGAGAGAAAGTGTGTGTGAAAGGGACAGATATATACATATTGTATATACACACAGAGAGAGAGCGAGAGAGAGAGAGAGAGAGAGAGAGAGACGCAACAACCACGGAAATACAAACAGATGGATACAGGGGGATAAACTCAACTAGAAACACAGAGACACAAAGAGTGAAACACAGTCAAGAATGAAAAAGTGAGAGACAGAAAAAAGGCACATATTAGGCACATTTGTAATTTTCATAATCATGTTTAATATTTTTAGGGTTTGACTGCAGATGTTTATCCTTTTAGTGGAACTGCAATGGAATCTTCTTTCATTTTCCGAACCGCTTATTCCTATATATAGCCCATCTCAGCCGACTGGACACCCTGGACAGCTCGCAGGGCCATCAGTCACACAACCATTCGCACTCACACTCACACCTAGGGGTGATTTGGAACAGCCAATTAGCCTA
>JBCNYG010000020.1:18915744-18925744 GCA_039654305.1 Porochilus rendahli
TTTATTTTTTCTCCTTTTCTTTCTTCTGTCTCTGTGTATTCATTTCTTTGGTGGATGTTATGATGGTTTGTGATATGTCTTTGTTCTGGTCATTATTTGGAATTCAATGTTATATTTAAGTACAGAAATAGCAGTTTATTGTCTTGTGATAGTTTGGTTTAAAGGGTCGTTGCTTTATATCTATAATGTTTTTGTCTACTCTTTCTGCTTTTTACTTTCCCTTTTGCTTCTGTTTGCTGTCTTCTTTTGCTTTGTCTGTCCCCTCCAGCAAGATTATATAGATTCCATAACACATATCAACTGTAAATAAATAAATAACTCAGATTATCAAGAGGAGACTTATACCCATAAACCTCCCCTTGGGAAAGAAGTTTTGTTTGGCACAACACTGCAACAAGACTGCCATTCTGCTTGCTATGATGCTGCACAGGACAGGATTAAAAAAAAGAAAAGAAAAAAAAACAATATAGTATTAAAAGTTCAACATTATTGACCTTGAAGCCAAACATACTGCCTATAGAAACGGAATCAAAACCTTCTGACCAATCAGAATGAAGTACTAAACATTATTCAATTCCTCTGTGCAAAATCATGTGTGTGTGTATGTGTGTGTACCAGCACTTAGCAGTGAACGGGAAATTTGTTTAAATAAACTGGAGCACTCAAAGTAAAGTTTGCCAATTCAGGACTGGATGAGTTGGAATGCCTGATATACAGAGATCAAATATTCTCTCTCTCTCTCGCTCTCTCTCTCTCTCTCTCTCTCTCTCTCACACACACACACACACACAGACACACACAGACACACACACCTGAAAGGCAAACACTCACCCAAGAGAAGGTTTAAAAATTGACTCCAGACAGAAATAATGATTAACGAACAGAACAGAAGAACACTGATGTTTCTTGGTAGTTGTGTGTATGTGTGTGTGTGTGTATGTGTGTGTGTTGAGATATGAAGTTTGGACTAGACCCAGTTTTCTCTGGCCTAAATAAACCAAATGCACAGTGCAGCTGATACCTGAGGCATTACTGGTCCTGTTGTGGCTACATTTACCAATACGTACATTAAGAACAAAAATTCATAGAATACAAAAATAAAATCCATTTTAATATCTTACCAATGTACACGACACAGATATAAAAATATATTTATTCCTTTTTCCATGAATCATTTGGTATGCATTATGTAAAAACATTCATTGATGTTTTCATTGATTCCCTCATCCTGATGAAGTGTTCCACAAGTCAACAAAAAGTTGCGTCATGTGAACTTGCTGTAGGTCATGAGAAAAGTCCCTTATTGTTATTTATTTATTTTCAGTGATTTGGTGGTATTAAGTGATGAAGCCAACCAAAGTACACATCAAAAAATACAACTATTATAATTATTATAATTGTTATAATAATTATTATTCATTCGACAGCTCTCTGGAACACCTAATTTAAATTAGTCAGTTATGTTATCCAGACGTTAGTTGCTTCAATTGCTTCAACAGACTCGACCAGATCAACTAGAGCAACAAATGCCATGGAGATTCCTCGCTGAGATCAAGGCTAAATACAAATTAATTTTAGTGTGCACAACTTTTTGCATGTCAGATAAAATGTGGTGTGTTATATTTTTTCTAATTCAATGCTACAAAACTCCTCTCTGTTGCTCATTTGAGCACAAACTGCAGCAAGTGTTGCTGTGCAAAGTAAGCTGATAATAGTCTGAGACGGGTTAACACGTTTTTTCCAAGTTGAAATGAATGGTTTATTGTTGGAAGATATTTTGAATTTAAGGAACATGAAAAACAAACCACAGTTTATTGTCAAGCACAATTGTTAAGCAATTTTGTTTTCTGGAACACATTTTTTTTATTGCACAACTTGCTAAACGAGTTAAGTAACGTCCTCGCAGTTTGCTAAGCTTTAACACAGAAGGTGAGGTGTTTGGATCAGATCCTGTTAAAGAACACTGGAATTTCCCTTGAAGCTAAACATGGCATGCCATCATGATGCAGAAACAGGAACAACACTGACATGAATTAATAAAAATACATCATTAATACCTTCTAGCTGTTTTGGAGGACATGAACAGAATATTTTTTTTAATGGTCTACTTTCATATTAAAATAGCCAGTTGGGCTGTAGCATTACGTTTATGGCCGGGGATGCCAACTGGCCACACTCAACCATTTGTCCAAATTTACTCACTGTTTTTAATCACTTTTCTTACTGTTACCACCAAGGACTTGATTCTTTTCCAACAACAAAATACCCTCAAATGTTTTTTTGCTCATAAGTAGAAATTTTCCAATGGTTACATTCTGCATTTATTAAGACGCTTCATACTTAAGATTTTTATTCTAAAATTAGTATATACTCCAGTTCCATTGAATGCTGTGGAACGTTCACAAAACAGGTTAGTTCTTGTTATCATTGCTATCATCTTTTTCTTTCTCTCTTAAAGAGAACTTAATAGGAATGAAAAAAAATTGCAGCATGTCATGTAACAATAGTCATGCAAAATTCCTCCATCCTGAAAATTACATCAGGTACTCACACACCCTGAAATCTCCTCTCAGAAATGTTAAATGAACATCTCCTTGCAGAAAGTGTCAAGAATGTTCATTATTAAATGGTGTCGAATCCACTCAGTAAGGGAGCAATGCCACTGTACTGTTACTGGGGGAAAAACACCAAAACCATACTGTAGTAAAATGAACTTATATAATTACAATTAACTACAAGCAAGAGACACTGTGAGCAAAATGTTTTCACTCAGACACTGTATGTGAGCTTCGTATAGAAAAGATTGTAAGGAGTCTGATACTTCAAACAATCGTAACAGTCTGAATAGTATAAAGACTGAATGTCTTACTAATCAAAATCATATTGGATCAGATTCAGTGCCATCCTCAAACAGCAAACTACTGACTAACCAAAATTGGATAGAATCATTGCATTCCTAATCAAAAACCACATAAAATCTTTGCCTCCTGAATCAAAAACTGCAACGAATCATTGCCTTCTGAATCAAAATCGCATCGAATCATTGCCTTCTGAATCAAAATCGCATCGAATCATTGCCTTCTGAATCAAAATCCAATAGAATCATTGCCTTCTGAATCAAAATTTAATTGAAACATTGCCTTCTGGATCAAAGTCTCATCGAATCATTGCCTTATTTATCAAAATTGTATTGAGTCATTGCCATCTGAACCAAATCATACTGAATTGCCTTATTCATCAAAATCACATCAAATTATTGCCCTCTAAATCAAAATCATACTGATTGCCTTATGGAACAAAATGGTAAAGAATCATTTCCTTCGGATTCAAAATCATAATGGATCATAATGAATGTATTTTTGTTAAACAATATATGTTGTCCAAATAACTATTATGAATAACTTCTTCCATTGTCATTTTTAAAAAAAGATTAAACATTTTCAGATTACCATTGAAATCTATGTAGTCTGTTTTATCTCCTGCTCCTCCTCTCCATGTCAGTCAGAAAGCGGAGAGAAAGTGAGCTGCAGCAGAACCAGGAAAATGTTCTCAGCATATTGATTACACTGCACACTGATTACAGCTGTGAATTACTTAATCGTGTGAGGTGGCTGACTCTTGTGACAGACCCAATATCATATTCAGTGGTCTCATCAAAATAAGTAACTGTTCCCTTTGGACTGACATTGTATCATATTATATTCAGTGATATCGTCAAATACGGAATTGCTGCTTATAAACATGCATGGAATTCTTAGCGAATCACATCCTTATGAACGGTCTCATCACATCACACGCAGTGATACTGTCAAAAAAAAAAAATGCTGTTCAAACACATAATTATGTGCCATCAAGACTAATAGCAAACAAATTACAGATGTGAAAAAAAACCCACAGTTGAACCAGTACTCATGGTGGTGGAGTGGGATGAGAGAAAAGAAATTCAGAAAAAGAAATTAGTCAGAGATAAAAAAATTTCATTTAAAAAAAGTTAAACTGTAAACACTGAGAAATGACCCATTCTATACACTGCATTTATGTTGCATATTTATTGCCATGAATAAAATACAAAAATATTGGGTAAATACAGTATATCAGCTTCAAGTTAGAATATATGTTATACATTTCAAAATATTGTATGAAAATAGCATGACCTTTATGATTTTAACTTAGTTACCTTAACTTAGCACAGATTTAACATCAAAAGCCTCTAGGCAAAAACAATTCTCAAATAAGATGCATAATTCAAAATATTTTCTTTTTCATTTTCTTGCAGTTTTAGAAATGATCCGCAATACAGAGCGACTGTATAGAACATTTAAAGGGTCTTTAAAGAGAGCAGTGCACGAATAAGCAATATGTCTACATTTCCGGTGTATAGCACGTAGATAATTAAGTACCGTTGTTGGTACTGAGGTTTTGGTTATGCAGGGATCAAGTATTAATGGACATTAAAGTCACCCTAAACTTCTGTACAGTAAAACTGGGTATGATTAGAATCTGATCAGTGGCTTTTCTGTGTTTTTATAGAGCAACACCTCTAAATTAAAAAAAGTAGTAAATTAGCAAAAAATAAAAAAAATTAAAAAAATGTAAATAATACAGTACTTAAAGTTACTGTTGATCTCTATGTGCCAGTGCCAATCCCTGTGTGCCTTACTTGTGACTCATGTTACCAAAAAAACTGCTATTGTTTTTTCTGTGCATGCATTAATCTGTCATAAAGAAGAAAGATTATAGATTCTATCCATAACTGTGAAAAATTTTTCCCCCTCTAAACTGAGGCTGTAAAGGTTAACATATCGGTTAACCTTTAGTTAGTACCTTCTGCCCAATCAGCATCAAGCGTTGAACAGCACTGTATATTGTGGACACTGAAAAATTTTAATCAAATAATGAAACGTGGTGTTCATAAGAACTACTTCTCTACCCAGTTAATAAAGCAGTTGAACTATTTCATAAACATTATTAACTTCACCACACAATATGATGTAGCAAAAAAAATTTAAATGAAGAGTCTTCCCATCGTCACACCACTCAATTTAATGAACAATTTCAATCCAGTTTCTACAGTATGACTGGGAAAAAAAGCTATTTTCAGAAAATAAAAGAAATTCAGATTACTGGTGTTGCTCTTTAAAAAGACAGAAGCTTGAGGTTTTACTCGTAAATGCATATTTATAAAACAGGAGTTAAGTATGATGTTATTGCGTCATAAAATATAAAAGCCTATTTGTTCTGTTCCAGTAAGGAACAAACACAAGCGGAGTAACACTGGTTTACCAGCCAAAGGAGGTGTTAAAAGGGCACTTATTAAGGGGGTGGAGTTGGAGGTGTTTAAAATATAAATATATTGTTTTTTAAATATTTATTTAGTAACAAAACTGACACCAATATTTCTTAACCTGAATTTAAATACTGCATTAATGACTAATAAAATAAATTAAATGGAGCATTAATAGCTGCATGTTAAAAAGTCAATTAGTGAACTATTTGCTGATTGTCGAAAAGTTAACTTAATAAATTTGTATTGACAAATTAACATAAATGAGCCACAGATACAGTACGTAACCATGGTTAAGAACTTCTTTCTTTCTCCGAGCATAAATATTGAAATTGCTTTAGCTTCAGTTCTAAAGTTTGCTAGTTATTACCCACAAACATGCACGCTGATTAATATTTCATTTTACTCCATGATAAGGATTCTTGTTTCTTTTTGAAAGATTTCATCTGCCCTTGAGGTTTAATCCAATTATATACATTTGCCAGCCATTCCACAAACTCGAATTAGGTACGAGAGAAAAACAAACCTTCTTACAATCACAAACCTAACAGAAGAGCCAGTTAGCCTAGCACAGAGTCTGGTCATTGCAGCAGGCGGCCTTGAAAATTAAGAATATATTTTCTTCCTTTTCTATAAAAAATGTGTTTCAATTTAAATTATTACTTAAAAGTATGCCATACGGGTCAACTTTTTCTTCTTTCGATAAAAAGGTGATTAGCCAAGATATGACTCTGAAATCATCTGGTGCTTTCAATTATTCAACAATAGCCATCATCTCTTGAAAGATTGCTATTTTAACTTACTGTCAAAGTGAATGCAGAATATTTGTTTGTCATCATGAAACACAATACGTTAGTGTATGTTTGACTTCACTACCAGTAGACAATATCCAGTAATATACAGTCAATGTCAACTAACTGCTGCCACCAGAATGGAGTATTTCAGCTAAAAAGTTAAAATTTCATTACCTTGTAATGGGATAGAACTGAAAATAATCTGCTATGTATCGTTTTAGTGTTTGACTGTAGAAGCTTTTTAGTATTCAGCTGCGTATTTGTGATTGCCACTGGCTTCAAGCAGTCCGGGACTGTACAGCTGATGTGACTTTTTTGTTTTCATACACTCTTTAGTCATGAAATAATGGAAATAATTGTATGCCGGTCTTTATTTTCCTACCTTTCAGCTGTGGGTGATAAAACCAGAACAATTCTTTAAAATGAGAACTGACAAGCAGAGAAAATGCCAATCCAAGAAATAATGTCAGTTTTTAAATGAATTTTAAATATTAGCATGAAAAAAATCTGAATATTGAAAATGGATTACAGAAAAGTTTTGGGTGACTTTAAAGTTTCTTCATGAGCTTTTCTTCTTCCTCTTTTTCTGATTTTTGTTTGTTTTTTATTGCATAACATAGTTGAAAAGAATGCTTAAATAAATGTCACTGTTTTTCTGAGATATAACATTTTTCAACAGATGATAACACTGCTTTCAAATACAAAATGATAATGATAATAATAATCCACCTGAGCTCCTGAACTTTTCCTTACACACACACACACACACACACACACACACACAAACTCTCAAATCAAAGCATGCCCTTGTTGCGCTAATTAATAAGAACATTTAATCCGAGTCATATAGAACCATTTGTAATCATGTCTGCAACCACTGCTGTAACCATGGACCTTTATGAAGGGATCCTAACAGAATAACTAAATTTGGCTTGGTTGCTATAACAACGCCCATTCTGCTGAGAAAAGAAAGCAAGCATGGGGGGAAAAATGAGTGCAGAACTCGGAGGTCAAACAAAAACAACTTAAAATGAGGACATTCTTGTCAAGCCAGGTTATTTTCACTCCATCGGCTGGACCCTTCAAAAAAAATTCCAAAAAACAAGCAAGCAAGCCTTTTTTGGGAGTGTGGGGCTGGCATGTATAATGGCAATTTTTGTTAGGTTGACTGAATAAAATATAATTAGGTTTGCAAAAAACATTCAAGAATTTGAAATAAAATGAAAAACTCATGACAATCATGTAAGAAAACCTTCAAGTTAAAGTAACAAACTTTTCTTTTTACAAAGGCTGGGGCTGAAATTCTCAGCTACAATAAAATGCTCAATATCATATTTAACATTATGTATCACGCAATAATGCGGCAAAGTTTTTCTTTTTTTACTAATGCATAGTAAACTTCACATTTTGATCAAGTGCAACCGATTTAAAATGACCTATATTTTAATAAGCACCACGGAGTGTTAAGCAGACTTGTAAAGTTAGGACATACTACACAGAAAAATGAAAAAAAAAAACAAAAAAACAACCGGCTCTGTAAAGGCGTGCTCATAGAACAATTCAATCAATTCAACTCAAAATTTTAGAATAAGTTACAACAAAATGTACGCAAAACAGATGTTTATGGTCTATATTTACATATTGTAACCAAGACTGTTTAGGCATTCTCATTCAGAGTTTAGTCTACATACTGCACGAACACACAAAAAAGGCTGCGTAAAGGTGGGGCGGCTAGCTTCAAAATGTTTGTATATACTACAAGGAAACCCAAGATCAACTAAAATGAGATTTTTTAAAGCATGATGATGATGACGCCTTCTCAAGAGCCCATGGCAAACTGTGAGTGTCTCATTTTGATTCAAGCATTATCCACTCAAAATAATGATTTATCATCACGAATGTTTTTTAAATTTGCTTTCATTATATTTCCATGTGATATAGTTACTAAAACAGTTTTTAGCCTCTTGCTCTGGAGACATCGCTGACTTTTCATTGATATCCAGCTCACCTTTGGTAAATAACTGTTAATTATCATAAAGGTACAAATTCTATTTTTTCACAGTGCTCACAACTTGTGGCCTTCTGTGAGATGTAGGACTTACACGTCCAACAAAGGGAAGATAATAAAGGCATGCATTAAAAAGAATATTGAAACAGATACATGTGCGCTTTCTTATGCAGTGCATTAACAGAAAAGAATAGCAATAAAAATGTTTCTGTAGTCACTAAAAGCAACTCTGCTCTGCTTTCTGTGTCATAAAATAAGACGGCGCAACAGCTCGAGTCGTGAGGAACAGGTTGCCAGCATCAAAGCCAGCCTCCCACACACACACAGTTCTGCCGGGCCCAGCCGAGTGTGAAATATGATGCTACAGTAACTGATCTCAGATTCATGGAGTGCATCTCTGCAACACAATCTTAATAATAAGACAAATGATTATAATATTAGGACATACGGCATAAATTCCACAGATTTTTTGGTGTTTGGTAGAGGCTACGCAGAGGTGTAAGAGAAGCTCACTTCATTGAGCTGGTGTGTGTAGCTGTGTGCGTTTGCGTTTGTGTGTGTTGGGGGCGGCGGGAAATGGATGTGTGCTTCACTTGTCAGTGTTGTTACGGATTATGTGGTAATATTTTACTTTAATAT
Organism: Porochilus rendahli; assembly: GCA_039654305.1. NCBI lineage: Eukaryota > Metazoa > Chordata > Actinopteri > Siluriformes > Plotosidae > Porochilus > Porochilus rendahli. The sequence continues at coordinate 18,924,470 of JBCNYG010000020.1, forward strand.
GCAGATAAGCATGCATAGATGTAGGTGTGTGTGGGTGTGTGATGAGGTGGATGGAGATGTTGAAATTGTGTGCAAGTTTGTTTGTAAGATATTTTAAAGTAGGTTCCTCCTACAAAAGATCTTGCAGGAATATGTGTATGTATGCATGTGTGTGGATGTGTGTGTGTGTATGTGTGCGCAGACATGAATAACTGTGTCTGTGTATAGATGTGTGTATAGGCTATTAGCAGTGTGTGTTGAGGTGCATGCAGGCATAGTTACGAGCTAGTTATGTGTGTGAGTGTGTGTAGATAGCTATGCATGTATGTTTAGGTGCATGTGGGTATAGCCATGAGAATACATGTAGAGAGGTGTGTGTAGCTATGCATGCGCATATGGGTATGCTTATGTATTTTGTGTGTGTGTGTGTATACAGTATGTGAATGCACACATTTAGAGCTCTTTATCTGTGTGTATACATGTTTAGGTGCTTATGGGTGTGTGTGTGTGTGTGTGTGTGTGTGTTTAGGTGGGTGGAGGACCATGATAACGCAGCATGATGTTGAAAGAGCGGGCGAAGTTGTTGGACAGCGAGCAGCTCGTGCCCTCATCCATCACGGGCAGGAGAAAAGCGAAGAGCAGTAGAGCGATGAGCAACAGCTGGAGAGGAAGAGCCACACGACACACACGGTACAGGAACCCACAGCAGCTCCCCTGCTAAGAAACACATGCATACACACACACACACACACACACACACACACACAAATATATATGAGTGCTTTAGATTGACAAGACCAAAACTGATCACTCTTGCTTCAATATGCTTCTGATATTTGCCAGAAACCACAAGAGAATCATGGTGGTGGTAGCGTTACCCTGAGAACTAACCATGATGATATACAAACAATTCCTGTTATCAAAAGTTTGATGTGCGCTTAGCATACACAGTCCATGCCCCCTTCCATAAGAATTTGTGATATGAATTAGTGTTACTAGCTATTTAAAAGAATCGTGTTTGACATCAGCGGGTCCTTCTGGCAACATCAGTCATTGCCCCATGTCAAAGAATGTGTAAGTGTGCAAAACTGGGCATGCTCAGAGACATGTCATGTTCCTTTTTGGCTGTTCCAGCCTATTAGTGACGCAAACTCGTTGGATTGCATCATAACATATCAGCCAGTGCTGAGCTGCACAAACAACAAGCACAGAAATCGCAGAAAACATTTATTTTTTTGTTTCAAACGGACGACAGGAAAGTCCAGTTTTAGCTGCATGAGCCATTCTGGATTTACT
>JBCNYG010000020.1:18958160-18971652 GCA_039654305.1 Porochilus rendahli
TCCCCATACTGATGCTCGGTTTGAACTGCAGGAGATTGTCTTGACCATGTCTACATGCCTAAATGCACCGAGTTGCCACCATGTGATTGGCTGATTAGAAATTAGGTGTTAATAAGCAGTTGGACAGGTGTACCTAATAAAGTGGCCGGTGAGTGTATGTCTGAGATCCGAGTCAAATCAATTTCCATTTGTTTTTCCTGACAATGAAAGCTTTCGATGTGTAACTTAATGAGTTGTCGTTGGAACTGGATATAATCACATCTATTACACAGAGCTCCAGGGCTGAATTTAAGTTGTTAAATAAAAACTCTGTACATCATTACCTCAATGTTCTGTACAAACACAGCGATGTGGGAGAAATCATTGACGTCAGATGAGGTGTCGAGCGTCTGAGACGACTGCTGACTCCACTGACTAAAGAAATGCAGGGGATCCTGTAGGAGCTGCTTCAAAGTCATCTCGCGCTCCGAGCAGAGCCGGAATGTGCGTCCTTTCACACTATAACACACAATGAAGCATCAAAGTGTCCAGCATGTGGAAGGAAAACAGTAAAACACATAGGATCATTGATACAACAAGTGCCGTTAGCTCCTACTGTCAGGTTTGCTACCGATTATAAAATAATGAATGATTCATATTTACAGTAAACAAAGCACGATCATACAGTAATAAACTGAGTAAAGCCAGGCATAAACCATTATCTTGTCATTCATCATGTGTGATTAATGTACTAAAGAAATAACACCATTTAGAGAGCAAGACTTGTCTGAGCACACCCACACCTGAGCACACGTCTGAGCACACCCACGCTTAATACTTCTGGCTACACTCCGCTGATGAAGGATGAGCTGGGGAGCAGGTAAAAAGGTCATGTCTTCAGGCTGAGAATCGTGAGAGCGGACCGAGAAACGTGTATACGGAACATGAATCGTTCAGACGGGCCACGATTTACGCAGACGAATGACACAAACAGGCCTTGAGTCGTGTGAACTGGTCGTGAGATGTGTGTAGTGAATCGTGCGAATGGTTTGTGAACTGTGTGTACTGGTAGTGAATCGTGCAACTGGTTTGGAGTCGTGTGTACTGGTAGTGAATCATGCAAATGGTTTGTAAATCGTGTGTACTGGTAGCAAATCGTGCAAATGGTTTGGAGTCGTGTGTACTGGTAGCAAATCATGCGAATCATTTGGAGTCGTGTGTACTGGTAGCGAATCATGCAAATGGTTTGGAGTCGTGCGTACTGGTAGTGAATCGTGCGGATGGTTTTGAGTCATGTGTACTGGTAGTGAATCGTGCAAATGGTTTGGAGTCCTGTGTACTGGTAGTGAATCGTGCAAATCATTTGGAGTCGTGTGTACTGGTAGTGAATCATGCAAATGGTTTGGAGTCGTGTGTACTGGTAGTGAATCATGCGAATGTTTTGTGAATCGTGTGTACTGGTAGTGAATCGAGTGAATGGGTTGGAGTCATGTGTACTGGTAGTGAATCGTGTGAATGGTTTGGAGTCGTGTGTACTGGTTGTAAATCATGCGAATGGTTTGTGAATTGTGTGTACGGTTCGTGAATCGTGCAAATGGTTTGTAAATTGTGTGTATGGGTCGTGAATTGCGCGAATGGTTTGTGAATTGTGTGTACGGGTCATGAAACGTGCGTATAGTTTGTGAATTGTGTGTACGGGTCATGAATCGTGCGTATGGTTTGGAGTTGTGTGTACGGGTCATGAATTGTGCGTCTGGTTTGGAGTTGTGTGTACTGGAAGTGAATCGTGCGAATGGTTTGTGAATTGTGTGTACGGGTCATGGGTTGTGATTTGTGTGAACGGGACGTGAATCATGATCCTGGTCGTAAGTCAAGTGTTGTGTTCTGTCAGTCTCTGCTCACCTCTGGTACTCTTTCACCGCAGCCAGGACTTCATCACTAAGCTCTCGGGAATCATGGGGGAAGCGGTATAACTCCTTCAGCTGTGCTTTAAGCTGTTCCACCTGAGGCTCCACTGCTGAGAGGCCCGTCCTCACATCCTAAACCATAAACAGACATGACAAATAAACAATACACACAAAAACCACCCTCTGAATCAGCAGCAATAAACATCTCCTCTACTTAGACTTTCACATTCTTTTCACTGTAATCTAAATTGTGATCAGAAATTCAGGTCAGGTCTCACTGAAGAAGGCGTGGCCTCTGTGTCATTCAGTAAAGGAATGTAATCTGTTCGTGTCGGTCCGAGTGTCAATTTCTGTGAAAAGGGCGTGGTGGCTCCGCCTGTCGGTATCAGTGAAGGAATGAAGTGAAATTCCATGTACGGGGTGTGATTATCTGTGACTCTCCAGTCAGGAATTTCCCCCCAAGGTATTTTTTCAACTCTGCACTGCCACTCAAGTATGCAGGCTATGTGCTAGATTAGCAGTGTTCACTCAGTAGCATGTTATCGCGTAATCTGACTATTTTATATTTATAGTTAATAGTTGTGGAAAGTGAGAGGGCACTCACACTACAGTTCTTCCACTGAGCCACCATGTTCTCCTCGCTCCTCTCTCCATTCTTATGCTCAAGCTGGCGACTCATTTTCTGCACGAGGGCTCGAAGCTGCTTGATGCCCTCTGCCAGCTCTTCTCGCCGGGTATCGTACTCTATCTGGGCATCCATAGACCCCTTCAGCTCGGTGTAGCTTTCCACCAACTCCAGCCGCAGCCTCTGCCATTTCGACCGCAGCTCTTCCACCTCTTCTGTGATTAGCTCAGCTCCTGCAGGTGATGTGTTAGCCTTCACAGCCTCAGCTTGGCTTTCGATGTACAGTAATGTCCCTTCTTCATGGGCCACGCTTGCATCCAGGTCCTGGAAAGAGACTGGCTTTAGCTTATGTGATCCTTCATGCACGATAATACAATGCGTGTTGGGAATTTAGTTCAGATTTCAAATATCGGGTGAGCTTTACAACATTAGCTCCTTCCTCTATGCTTTTGCATATGCACTGTCTGAATTGAACTTTGGTGTCTGTGGTTCTTTAGACAATGGAAGTGATGGCAATCACACTTGGGTGAGGACTAAAATGTAAGAGATGTGTGAAAAATAGTACAATGCAAAAGTCAAAACATTCGATTCATGAAGTGAGTCAAACATGTCACACTTTTGTGCTAAGAAACTGGATAATAAAAAAAATAATAAAAAAATTGCAGCAAGCCCTTCAGCCAAGATTTATTCATTTGTTTGTCTATTTGTTTGTGTGGGTTGTTGGGCACTGTAATTAGGCACACTGGGAAAGTAAACTTAATCAGAAACAAACCAAAAGAATCATTTCCCCTCAGATTCTCTTGGTTCATGAAACATTTTCATATGTGCAAAAGAACCTTTAGATATAAAGAAACAGATTATTTTAGATGCAACGGTAACCACAACACTATCTGGGATAACAAATACATGTAAAATACACAATTTTGTTCAAGTCTGATGTAACTGGAGACTCCTTCCAAAAATGGTAAATAAACATATCTGAATAAAAAAAGTCCCGGTATTTCATCAGCGCCTGCATAATTTAGTAAAAAATAAATAAATAAACAAATAAAAAACACACTTAAAACCTTGGAAAATGCCTCAGACAACATAAAAACGACTTTAGTTCTGTTTGAAATAGTTCTATTTTCTACAGATGGCTGCTGTTCTATAGACAGTTGTTCAGAGTTGAATGTTAAATGTACATGTAAAAGACTGGTCATCTAGGGTGTATTGTATAGCTTCTGTCACTTTACATACATTTAGCTTTAGAGACCAGAATTTTTTTTTATCAGACCTAAAGGAAAACTCACCATCAATGATTAGACATTATTTGTTAAACAGCCCATTTTTCGTAGATTTATTTCATTAGCGTTAGATTCTGAGCAGTTGCAGAAATTAACAAAGTACATTCACTTAAGCACATTTTTTGAGTATTTGTACTTTATTTGAATATCAAGTTTTGATACAGTTTTACTTTAAAGGGCTATCAATAGCAATGCTTTAAAAAGCAGATACTTTAATGCTTCTGGAAATGTCCAGTGTTATAATAGTTGCAAAATGATACAGGATAGCCCCCAAAATCAATTGTTCTGGCACACAAAGCAGGGCTTTGAGAGCGTGGCACGAAGCAGCGGAGAGTAAAGACGATGAAACAGCACTTCTACTTTTACAAGTCTTTTTACAGAACTATCTGTACTGCTGCTTCAGTAAAGAACGTGTGTACGTGAAACACCTCTGATTAGGCATAAGGCAAGTCACTGTGTAGGTTGTAACTATAGTGACGATAATGTATTAAAAAATTTATTTAAAAAAGTAGATTGAACTACTGATTGGGCTGCTGTTGTAGGAAATGAATTAAATTCAACAGCACTGACAGACAGTATAAAACAGACAGGAAAAAAAACAGTTGACGAAAGAAAAATTAATAATAAAATCAATTGGGAAATGGTTATCTGGTTTGACGTAAAAGTGATGAGTGAGATGAGCTCTGAACTGATTTCACAGCCAGGATGACTCATGTTCCTTTGTAAAGTAAAAATAATTCTCCTCTGATCAACTCGCACCCTCCAAGGCTGAAGCGGGTAAGAGTACCTGCAGGGCTCGCAGTCGATTCTCCAAAACGTCCTCTGTCTCTGCGAAACAGTTTAATTCTTCGGTTTTTGAACCCAACCATGTTCGGAAATCACCAACAAGGCTTTGGTAATGCTGGTGCTCTTCTGCCACTTTGTGCACCAGAGCTTGCCTTTCCTGCAAATCAGTAAAAACCATCACATGACCTCCATAAACAATAACAACAACAAAAACATTACTTTCCCCCATTCTGTTCAATCCAGTAACTAAACCTGAATATCAAAGCAAGTAATATAATAGCAGAGCAGTGGATTTATTTTTGCAGCGAACGAATACTGGTATGAAACATGTTCAGACATGAGTGTGTAAAAAGAAAAGGGACGGTTGAAGGACAAGACGAGACTTTATCCTTTGGTTAGTTTCAATGATATTTCAGTGACTAAGAGGAGAGATCTGGAACATGAGGTACTGTACTGTTGGAATTACTCGTGCAATACACCCGGCACTCAAATAAATAAATAAAATTATATAAATCATCAGTGATCTTTTCCTCTCACACTAATACTGTGTGTATTTTATTTTTAAATATATATATAATAAATAACAATTATATTATAATTAATAAAGAATAAATAATAAATATAATTTTGCACGCAGTGTATAATAAAGAAATATTTTCTTTAAAGCTCGGGTCCATTTCAAGTTGTTCCCTCACCACAAACATTTACTCAACAGCTTGTGTGTTTTCTCTGGAAGTTAAGAACAAAGAAAAGTAGCTCATTAAGCTCCAAAAAAAATTCTGTCATCTGAAACCTTTCCTGTCAAAACAAAATATATTTACTGTATTAACTTCACTCATACACTCAAGGACAACAACAACTAAATCCTCTAAGAGTGTAATATTCTGTTGGATGGTATTCTGCAAGGACGCTGTTGCTTCAGTTGGTCGGGTTGAGGCTCAGCAGCATTAATGAGGTGATAGTATAGAGACTTAGGCACTGCCTAAAAAGCGGAGCCCCCATATGATTTCCCTTACTAAGTTTTTCGTACGAACTCTCAAACCCGATATACGTATCCTATGTATATGAAGATGAATTCATTTTAATAGCTTGTTTATAGAGGGGACTAAAAATTAAAATACACCATTTGGAAAACCGTAGCTTTAGAGAACATTTTAATAACGCACAAATATAATTTATTTGATATTCATATTATTTAGTTATTTATTTATGCCTCTAGTTCTCTATATTACTCTCTCCCAGAAAAATCATCTAACGTTTATCAAGATATAAACTTTTCAACGAATACCACAGGGTTCCTATGTGTAGACGTACACCAGAAGGAGAGAGGGATGGATAGACGTACACTGTAGGTTTAATTGAGAAAAAAGAAAACAAAGTCATATGTCAGGAAGGGAACCACCTACTGCAACCACACTTGGGCACGTTCATCTTTGGGGAGATAGCAGTTCAAAGATATATTCGTTTGGCTTGGTAAGTACAATTACATAAGGAAAATTAACAAAAATATCTTGATGTTCCAAAAGCTAGCCTCATGGTTATACGCTTTTTCCTTATGAGTGGTGCTCCACTCACACGGCGCTTCATGAAGTCAGCTGGCGTCCTGAATGTTCAGGTTATCTCACAAACGGACATCCCTGATGGCATGGATATAAAATTGAGGCTCAGATAGTGAAACAGTGGTTCACAGATCAGGAGGATTCATTTTATGAATGAGGATTCATGAGGAGACTTTATGAAGTGGTTAGATTTTCCCGTCATCAATTCAAGATGTCGATGGAAAAATGAACGCAAACCTGGATGGAACTGAATGTGGTGGTGTTGAAGTTTTCGAAACAATGCCATAGCAAGTATGTGCTGCTAAAAGTGGCCCCACAAGATATCAGACTGCACAAAATCTTTTTTGACCCGGGCAGTGTACTGAATCAGTTCACAGGGAGCATCCTTCAAAGAATTCCCCGGGTAAGTTGTTGCTATAGAAACAATAAAATGCTGTATAAAAATGGGGCATTATTATTCTTCTTCTTATTATTATATTATAAACTGGGCGATACAACTAAACATTTTTAAATATTTTCAATACATTTCTGTGATAACAATGTTTCTCAATATATACACACATTATGCAATGCGCTTTGACTTGCAGCTGTAACTACTGTCAGAGTTGCTTTTAGAGGAATCTATTCACCATGTTTTGACCACGAGACTTAAATGTGCTCCTTACGCAAACAATTTGAAACATTATCTGATCTTGTTAAATGATTACTCTGCACTTCCACTTAGATTTTTTTGCAAGTTACCTCTGCCCTGGTGCGGACATTGTTATATGCTTCGTGCAGTGTGTTCTGAGCGTGCTCGTCCACACTAGGGTCCTGAGTGCGGTTATAGAGTGTAGATGCCTCGTCCAGAAGGCGCTCCAGCAGTGGCTCCTGGGCCTTCACATCACTGCAAATCACGCGGTGATGTTCCACCTGCCACAGTTTCTCCTTCAGACCAAGCTGCAGCTCCGGCTGAGTCTCCACCACCCGCTGCACCTTCACCAGCCAAGTGCTGAACTCCTCGTGGGCCTTCAGGTACTCGCTCCAGTGTAGCCACACCCACTCAATACGGCTACAACAGAAGCAATGCCAAAGGTTTTACCCGACACCATGACTATCTTCGCCTGGAAAGTTTAGTATACCCAACTGAGGATGTAAAACCTGAAGCTGAATATACTAAATTTCAATATTACATTATACATTTATATATGAGCAAACACAAAAAAGATTATGCTACGTATGGCTATGGACACCTTAGGTAACTTTGTTACTGGGCTGGCTACTTGTAAAAAATGCTTGGACCCTGCAAATCGCTGATTGTGGCTTATTTTTATTTATATTTAGTCAAAACCTGACAGCTGCATGTTGCAGGACTTTATTTCTTATTTTGGCTTCCCTGGCTTCAAAAAAAACTCACAATTTATTGTCATTCATGCCCTATAAAACAATAAAATGCAAAATAGTAGGATGTACTGGATCAAGTGTGATTCTTAATGCATATTATGGACCTTAGTCCAGAAAACGTTCTAAAGCAGCCACACTGTATAGCGCTAATACTCACCAAAATGACAGATACTTACTACTTATTCCCAAAATAAACATCTCTGAGTATGCTTTAATGTGCACTATAAAAGTTTAAGAGTGCTCATAATGCTTATTTAAGTTTTTTCTTTTATTTCTCTTTAAGAGTCCCACATTTAATTAAGTGGAATTATCGCACACTACATTACTGGTGCGTACTTTCTTTTCAAGGGCTCTCCATAGGAGAAAGCACATTAATCTCATAATTAGGTAATTATTAATTATAAAACATATCATTATTATAATAGCGCAGTGGAAATCCAGCTTAAAAACAACAACATTCAGACCCCAGATGGTTTGCAGATGCTTGAGGAATTTCTAATGCGAGTCGAAAGTAGTAGAATTTAGGTCGATACCTGTGGCAGTGGATGATGTAAGTGGACGTTTCCTCCCACAAGGTCTTCAGTTCTTTAAGTTTAGAGTGAGTCTGGTTCTTCAGCTCCTCATCCCCGTTCTTGAGAAGAGCGTCTGCCGCCACTAGGACCACGTCCATTTTCATCAGGCCCTCCTGCTCCGACGCGTGGATTTTCTTCAGAAAAGAGCATTAGCACATTCATTAAACTTGGCAGGAGGCTGTGGTCACATGGTTCAAATAATGAAAGACACAATTATATTCATGGCATAGTTACATATCCCAGCATGCAAAATAAAGTAAAATTTTAAGCTTTAAGATCTTTTTGAACTTTTAAGGTCACATCTAGCAGTAAAAATTACACCCAAGTCAGAACTGAGGGATTAAAGTGATACTGATCACTGAAGTATCTCAGTCTAAAGGTGAATGCCTGCGATGGCCTTGCAAGCCGTTAAGGGTGTGCCCTGCCTTCGCCCACAGTTGGCTAAGACAGGCTCCAGCCTCCCCGCGACCCTAGTTGGATTAAGTGGCTCATCAAACAAATGAAGGAATGAATAAGTTTCTATTACAAAATAATTAAGTATGGCAGAGTGCACTTGCCACCAGCTTAGCACTGAGAAGGGCTACAAGCAAGAACTGCTTGGACCCGTTAGATCACAGCTTGTGACTACGTTTGTAGTTAAATTGACTAAAACTGTTCAAGTGTTTTAAAAGGTACTCAATGATAAGGAGGGAAACTTGATGTAAGAATTCCAACTAGAACTGTTCATGATAAAATACAGCATAGAGGCAATACACACTGCTTGGCCCCAATGGCACAATTTTAATTTAAATAGATCTTTTGACTAAATAATTACAAAAAAAGTGATGTGACTTGTTGAGTCCAGAATTAAACCCTAATTCAGAGTGATGGGTATGTCAGGGTAAGAAAAGAAGTGCATGAAGCAATGTATCCACCACGTGTGCCCACTGTACAAGCATTTGAAGGCAGTGTTATGATCTGGAGTAGATTTTGTTAGTCGGGTAAAGAGTGAGCATCACTACGTGGCAGAGAAATTAATCCTGAATGTAGAAATGATCCCATCCCAATTTCAATATAAACTGACATTATTCTTGCCTTCTCAGTTCTTAGTATAAAGAAGTGATGAATTGAGGGGTCTGCCAAACAAAGTCCTGTGGATTAAGTTTCAATGTCCTAGGTGTCAAAAAGTTGAAGAAATTCTGATCTGTCGTCTCATGTTCATGTTTTGAAATCCAATGTGTTTATCAGTAAATTATAAAAAATAAATCAAAAGAGGTGACCAGGGCATCCGAAACCTTTTGAAGGGGACTCTATATCCATCAGGCATGTGGCTGTGAGAGTGATGGTGTCTGCTTCCTGTTTTGGGAGACCAGATTTCATGTTTCTTAACCAGGAAGTTTTATAATTACTCCCTCCACTGTATTCGTCCTGTATTCTTCAGTTTGGTGACTCAGTGGATGATATGTGAAGGACCTTGGCCCTTAGCTGAAAAAAGTTTTCAAATACTATTAAAAAAAATGCATGAGCAGAGAAATGATCAAGTGCTTTTCAATTTTAGTTTAAATTCTTTGACAGGATGAAAAGGACGATGGCTGCAAAAAAAGTATGTAGAATGTCAGAACACTCAGTATGAAATAGTTGTTATATGGTATCTGGATGTTATGCAAAGCTACCGCACGACACTGACTTATAATTCAGCTGGAGAATTCCTTATGTTCATGCAAATTTACACTTGTTAGCTACATTAACTAATGATATAAACACCAGGTTAAAGGATAATCAAGATGGCACAGGGCTTTCAAACAAAGCCAGCAGACATTGGGATTTTTACTGATTGGCTGGTGATTGGTGTGAGTGACAGAAGTGAGCGTATGCCATCCATCCATCCCTCCAATAAGAGCTGGGTCAATTAGCTCTCATGGACTCCTGGTTGCGGACAGCTGCGTCCAGCTGCGTCAATCTCGATTCAAACCGGTGATCTCCAGGTTTATAGTCGCACGCACTGTCTACATGCCACTCGGAAGCCACTTTCATTTTCAAAAGATAAAAAAATCTGGCCAATTCCTGCATGAATCCCACCATCTCCCATATGTATCATATTAAAAAAATATGTTTGATCACTTGGCTGTTCCAGTGTCAGTGTACTTAAGGTTTAAATACTTGGAACCACTGGACTTCAGACAATCAAAAGGAGGTTACACATAAAATACTCAGAAATAAAAGAAAACAAAAAAGGAAGCACACAGATTTGTTTTATTTACATTTTAAGGGCAAGCTAAAGAAGGCCATCAATTGCACATCATTTCAGAGGAAGGTGGGGAAGCAGCTTCCTGAAGACCGGTGGAGTTTTTGTCATAGGAATCATACTTTGGTGTTTTGCTGGTATCTGAAATAAAAAAGTCTGAAAACAGGTGTAGTACTGTAGTGTTCAGGCACAGCCTATATGACAAGTGAGATACAAAACATGGCAAAAAAGAAAACTTGCATCTCTATTCCTCACTATTCCTGTTTTTAAAAGCGCGAGTGCACTCCCGGGTTTGCGATCACTCATTAACGTCATACCATATATAGATAAGACGAGGTGGTGCTTTTTTTTACAACGGGAAAAACATCTCTTTATGTGGAGCCTAACCAGAAACTCCAACGTTCTCTCTCCGCAGCTTGTACTGACTTGATTAACAGCCAGCAGGTGTTTTGTTTTTCTTCCTACCCTTCATCTATAAGGCTGTTTTTAGCTCTCTGTGAGTTTGCAGACACACAAGACATTGTTAAATCAGTAAATTATTCACTTACAAAATATCACCACATCGACTATTATATGGTTTGTAAGGCAAAACACGGGTGATGGTCTCACCTCCGTCTCTCTCAGTCGGGCCTCTAGAGCTGCTCTGGGTCCTTCTGTGTTATCGTTGAGCTTAAGCCTCGCCTGGACAGCCTGCATCCAAGCCTGCGCATCCTCCCAACTCTCCCTGAACTCATTCTGCTCCGGCTGGGTCATGGGCTTGATCAGTGCCTGCACGGATTATTATAGAGATAAATACTTTTATCCATTGTTTAAGCAGAAACACAGAAACATTCACATCTATTATACCCAACTGTGAATCACAGCCAAACTGATTCTTTTGAATCACTCGGTGAACAGTGTGATTTAAAAAAAAGATTTGTCTTTAGCCTTCGTGTATGTTTTTCCCACCTCTGATAAATTTATTTTAAACTGGGGTGGGTGGAGTCGGGTGGGAACAATCCAAAAACTGAATGAATCAATGATAATCAAAATTAGTGTTTATTCTGGCTCTGTAATTTGGCTCGTGTGTGCAAAAATGCCCTCAGACGTTTTATTACATTGCATGGTATTTCCTAATTACTTTACTGTTTTGTCCAGAAGGTTAATAAACATGTTGGGATATATATATTATATATATAGGCGGTTTTCCGTAGAACGGGGCTCGATACATCTAAGTAGAGCTAAATATTTTGTATTTGGGAAAAATATTCGGACTACAAATTGTAGTCCTATTAATTTTCCCACATACTATATACACACACACACACACACACACACTTCAACGTATCGAGCCCCGTTCTACGGAAAACCGACTATATATATATATATGTGTGTGTGTGTGTGTGTGTGTGTGTGTGTGTGTGTGTGTGTGTGTGTGTGTGTGTGTATACACACACACCATTTGAACCAGTTAGCATGTGATCAATATGTTGAATTTGAAATTGTACAACATCCAAAACAAGGGTCTAAATCAGCCAAATAAATGCCTGAAATCATAAAACTAGTCCCCAAAGGGTCCTCGGGCACAATTCAAACATATCACCTTCAGCCTTATAAAACCCAACAAGATGGTTGAGTCGAGCCAACAGTGACGGAATCTGATCACAGCTACCCACTACAGACCATAGAGTTTACACAGTACAAACCGGCGCGTGAAGATTTTGTTATTTTAGTGAATTTTCTGTAGGTCCTAACCTTTCAGCGGTATTCTACATGCCTGCTCAGCTGCTGTCCACACATGTCGAGACCAGCTATGGGCATAGTTACCCCGAATCTTACCCATACTGTTCGTGATCAATTAATATTTTCTTCATACTTAAGAAAGTAGAAGTTTCTGTCAGTAGAATTAATTTTATTTGCATGGATATTTCAAAGTACACGTCATGCTTTGATCTTACATCAAAAACAATCACATTTTGGAGAAACTGTTTTAACACAACGTTCATCTGTATTTGTTCGCCTAACAATGCAGCCCAGTATTTGCCCAACAACCACAAAAAAAACCCTCACCCTCGACTGGTTTCACTTTATGTCAGCAGATCATGGCTTTATGCATCGATAAGCACAACTCACTCACTCACTTTATTCATTCATTTTTATAAACTATATACATCCCGCAAGTGAAATTAGAGGTGGATGGAAGAAACATTCACAACATCCAGACAAGAACACTCTTGAGGAGAGTAGTACACTCAAGAACAGAAAGGATCAGACTTTGATAAAAAGCCTTCCCAGTTCTAGAACAAGATTCGTTTAAACAGATGAAACCAACAAGACTAGAATATTGAAACGAAAAGGAAGAGCTCATATGCTTTGACGATCTAAAGGATAGCACATCATGTCCTACACGGTGGGAATCGGGACATGTCAGATGATTGTATTAACTATGGGCACACGGGTTTCTGTTCCTGTGGGGGAGCATGTGAAGTTTTTACAAAAGAGGAAGTGAAAATCTCTCTTTCTCTCTCTTTTTCTCTCTCTCTCTTTTTTTTTTTTTTTTACCAAGTGCGCATGGTTGTAATATGCCATTAGACGCAATAAAATATGTATTGTTTTGTATTCCAGTAATAGTTTGGATAACCTAAATAATGTGCTTAAGATCCAACTCCAAAATTTATGCCACATATTTATCTTGTACATTTCTTAATCCACAACAACAATATACTGAAGTGATTGTTTTGATCTGATAGCCAATAATATCACGAGTGGTTTTACTTTGGTGGTATGAAGTGGTGCAAGAGGAAGTCACTTTATTGCCACACGCTAAAGTGATCACGGTAAGTCTGTAAATTTTTTCAAAGTATTGCTAAGTCTGTTAAAAAAAAAAGTTACATATCAAGGCATAAAGTTAATATTGCAAAAATGTTAATGTTAATATCTTTCTTAAATAAAATTATTATTGTCATCTAAAATAATGCACTATTATTTGACCACCTACAAACGACAAAAATTAAAATTGTAGTGTTTTTTTTCCTCCATGTACATTAAATGCATTATCTGCTACTAAAGTTAGATTCTGGTTCTTGTATGCTGTCTGTTTACGTCTTTTGACATTTGCACGGTGGCGTAGTGGTTAGCACGTCCGCCTCACAGCAAGAAGGTCCTGGGTTCGATTCCCAGCTCGGGCGTTTC
>JBCNYG010000020.1:19118450-19132122 GCA_039654305.1 Porochilus rendahli
AGCAGCGTGTTTCTGCATTTGAGAAATACTAAGAATAAGCCTCTGATTACTGCATATTGCTTTATTGCTTTGCAGCTTCTCTAACAATGATGAGCTGTAGCTTATGAAATGAAATGGCTCGTGCACTCATGATAATCAAATGCTGTCGGTGCCATGCTTTCATTTCATTTCCCCCCCTCCTACAGAAACGCGTGAGTTCCATGCATGCCCCAAATCCTGCACAAAAATGTGCAATTGCACTCGCAACGCAGTCCGCAGGCTTTTCTCTTGCCTCCTTTTTCTTTCCCATGCAATGTCTAGGTGCACTGCATGCAATGAGGTGGAAGCAATGCTTCATGTGTATAAAGTGAAACGCCAACCTATAGAGGTAGCTACAGCACTATGCAAAATGTTAGGATATGGAGGTTTGCAGCAAATGTAATCATTGTTAATAAATATGTGCAATGAGTGCTCGTTGTTTTATAATGGATGCTCTCAGAAAAACGTGGTACTAAAATGTGTACTATGGCGTTAAATGAGTGGTGTGGTGTCTTGATTTGGTATATTTAGGTGGACGTCCATAATTTCCATGTGAGATCTTATCATTTGGCACCAGGGCATTAAATGAACTTGCAAGAGCTTCAGTTAACCTTCGAGCAAACATCAGAATGATTAAAAATGTGACCTCATGAAATTTGATCTTAGCATTGCTGTTGGTCCCTGGTTTGAGTGTGTCATAAATAGCTTATGTTTTGGGAACCCTAAGAGCTTACATAGAATAGTGGGAACAACAAACAAATAAAGAAATAAATGAAACAACGACCACAACAAAACACCCAGAGAGTGGCAGTTCTGCAGCAGTAATCATTAACACCTCATTGAAGAGAGCGGTCAGAGAAGAATGATTAGACTACTTCAAACCGAAAGGAAGGCTATAGTAATGCTAATAATCAGTCTTCACAGCCAAGGTGAGCTAAAAAGCATCTAATGATGTACAGTATGTCAAACTGATGGGGTGCCCAACAGATGACCAATTCACAATCCACTCCTGTCCGAGCACAGGAATCTAAGGCTACAGTAGGCACAGGACTGGAACAACGTACTCTTTAGTAGAAGTATTTTGCTGAGAGGATTTACAGATGGTTAGAGGGATAGATAGACTCAATCATTTGCTAAATCCTGCTAGAGTCGCAGACCAGACCATCACAGGGCCAACACAGACAACCATTCACAATCCCATTGTGTCAATTAGTAGTATTAAAGTACCTGGATGAAGAAGACAAGCAAACTCCACACAGAAACACCTGAGCCCAGGACTTAAATTCAGGATTGAGGCAGATGTAGAAACCAGGAAACCAGGAAACCACTACACCGTGGATCTCCCCCCATGCATATATATATATATATATATATATATATATACACACACATTCATGCCATTAAACGGTGCAGCCTATCAGTGCTCCTCAAGAGGGCAGCATTCCTATTTACTGGAGTTAAAGCAATTTTATTGTCATCCCACCCATTTCATTGTGCACATTGGAGTGAAAGTCTGGGAATCACAGGGCAGTTCAGCAGCTCCAGTATCCACTGTTCAAATAGACAATAGCAGTGCTATATAATACATAGGGATGCAGGAATAAAATGTTACAGGCATGTCCTCCTAAAAAGCTTGAGTCGAGGCAACTGGACTTATTTTCATGGTTTTTGAAGACGTTTCGCTTTCAATCCAAAAAGCTTCGTCAGTTAGAAATTCTGGTGGAAAGTTCCAGCCTTAAATAGGCCGAGCAAAAACTCTCAAGTCAAGTGCGAATCACTGTCCCTCCCATCCATTCCATCTCTCGTTGTCCACTAGGGTTGTTTACCTGGTCTGCATATGGGGTCGTTGGAAGTGGAGTGATACCTCTTGGGAAGGAGACCCAGAGCTGCCCTGTAAGTGCTTGAAAGGTGAAACCTCAAACTGCCCCCTTGGTTTAATGTTGGTTTTTCCTTCTTCACATAAAAGACTTCTTTTACTCCTTTTTCAAACCATCTTTCATCCCTGTCGAGAATCTGTACATTACAGATGCTGTTTTTAAAAATAAAACTTAATGCTAAGTGTGAGCTGAAATAATAAAGCATGCTGCAAGGTCATCCAGGACCTGCTGTATTCTCCATTTAGAGTGCTGCCCAACATATTTTCAGTGTAAAGTTTATTAAACTTGGGTTTGTGTTAGACCACAGCGTTGCTGAATTCTTTAATCTGATTGATGTTTATTAATGTACTATTGGCCTGCAAGGAGATTTATTTATAGTTTATCTACAATATTGTTACTTAGTAAAGAATAATGTGTAATTGTTATTCTTGTGTGGGTTTCATCTGGGTATGCAGGTTTCATCCCATAGCCTTACATTTATGCACATCTCACAGACCATAAAAAATATGCATATCAGCTTAACTGGCGACTCTGTTTTTCCCATAGGAATAAATGAGTGTGAATGATTAAAAACCTGCTCAGGGTGTAACCCAGCCTCTTGCTTGAAGTTTGTCAGGTTTGGCTTCAGCTTTAGAAGTAGAGAAGTAGAAGAAGTAGTAATGATGGATGAATTTATGGCTGGAGTCTCCAAAAACTTTTTTCAAGACAGACGGCTTTGTACTATTAACTTTAAGAAAAGTGGGCCGTCCTGTTATAGCAGTGACTCAGCTATGTGTCGGGTCATATGAAACACCCCCCCAAAAATCATCTGAGTAGCAGGTTAGCATGTCCTTCTCACAGCAAGAGGGTCCTGCGTTTGAGGTTTGGTCTTGGGTGTTTCTGTGTGGAGTTTGCATTTTCTCCCTCATTTCAGCAAATGAGTAAGTGTGTGAATAAGTAAACATCACATCTGTCCCATTAAAAAAAAACATATTAACCAAAACCCACTACAGTACATTTTCTCGAGTCACGCTGTTAGTAACCCCTTACAAAAGACAGTGCATGCAGGTGTATATGCATAGAATTACATACGTTTCCAGGTCATCAGATTGCAGCCTTTAGGATTCTGAAGCTTGTGGGCAAAAAAGGGTACAAAAGATATCAGTCAGTGGCTCATGGATGAAGTGTCTACTGAGTGTTAGTCTAGTCATCTTTAACTCAAGCTACAGATTCCTGGCAAATCTTCAGCTATTGCCATGCCAGCTGTGAGATACGGTCACAACAGCTTGGCCTGGGTCAGGCCCAGGGTCTCTGTCCATTGGGATGTGGATGATGGTGCTTTATTGAATGATGATCATAGGGTACCATCTAGTTGGCTCCGACCTGCAAGATTACATCTGCAGTTACACTAATATGACAATCTTAGTCCCTTTCAATTTAATGTTTTCAAGGTTATGCAATGTATTTTACACTTTGAACTACACATAAATAATATAACTATTGTTTCATTTGTTTAATAGGGACCTACACTGACTGGACCAAATGAAGATTCAAATGTGTTTAACTCTTCATAGCTACATTTTGCTTTGTTACTGTTAAAAGAGGAAAGAACTGGCAAAGCACCTGCTTTGCAAAACCCTTTCTGAATGACTGCTAAACTACCAGGTATACATTTAGAAAACCAGTTGCTCATTTCTCATTTATGAAACTTCCTGCTTTAGTAATGTAATATCTCTGTGATTTTTAAAGGCCAGAGTATGCCATCTGCACCTACACATAGGATTCTTCGACCCCTCCTGCTCGGTACTTTCTTACTGGGCTGTTTTGTGACTCTGTTTTTGATGTACATCAAGCCGTCCACTAGCTGGTTGTCAGGCCCTGTTGAGTCCGAAACATCCACGGCTCGAGTAAAAAGCCTGCTGTCCAACAGAAGTGAGCAAAACCAGACCACAGTGCTTGTCTGGCTCTGGCCGTTTGGGGAAACCTACGACCTGAACGTGTGCAGCTCCCTGTTCAGCATCGACAACTGTTTCATAACCGCAGATCGCAACCTGTATAACAAATCCGATGCGGTCGTCATCCACCACAGGGATATTAGCACCGATTTGTCCAACATGCCGCCGGCGTATCGGCCTCCTCTGCAGAAATGGATCTGGATGAACCTTGAGTCACCTTCACATTCATCCCAGTTACCTGGCATCGAGAACCTGTTCAACCTGACCCTGAATTACCGTCAGGATGCTGATATTGAAGTGCCTTATGGCGCCATTGTTGCTTCCCAAGGTGAGGAAGGCTTTGTGCCCCCAAGCAAGAGCAAGTTGATCTGCTGGATCGTGAGCAACTGGAACCCGGATCACGTGCGAGTTAAGTATTACAATGAACTGTACAAACATGTGGAGATCCACGCGTATGGCCAAGCTTTCGGCGAGTACGTATCAGACCAGGACTACTTCCCTACCATCGCCAGCTGCAAATTCTACTTGGCATTTGAGAACTCGATTCATAAGGACTACATCACAGAGAAATTGTACAACCCACTCTCAGTTGGCACAGTGCCAGTAGTGCTGGGCCCGCCGAGAGAAAATTATCAGAATTTTGTAGAGGGCGATGCTTTCATCCATGTGGACGACTTCTCCTCCCCAAAAGAGCTGGCTGATTACCTTTTATTTCTGGACAAGAACGAGGAACTTTACTTAAGGTACTTTGACTGGCGTAAACATTTCAAGGTAAAGAAAGCGTATTTCTGGGCTGAACACACTTGTCTTGCGTGTGATTACATCAGAAGACACAATGAATACAAAGCGTTTAGTAATCTCGACAAATGGTACTGGGGTTAATCTGAATATGTACTGATTGGCAGATTGGTTGGAAGTGATATACAATATTAGATTCCATATTTTCCAGGCTATAAGACACATTTCCACCACTTTATGAAGTAGGACTAAACCAACTAACTGCCAAGTTTGATATAATTTTTGTTTGTGCCCATTTGGGAATGTTTCTATGTTAGACCTGTAAAAGATGATATACCCAATGTTATCTTAGAGTCAACATAACAGTGACAACCTTTGTAAGAATGAACACAAGTCTGTTTTACACCATGTAATTCTCATCATTAGTAATTCAAGGTGGATATATAACAATTATTATATCCACTGAGCCCGAGGTGAATAACTGTTTTAGCATATATTACATGGAAACATAAAATATTTTTGTGGTTTATTTAATTGATTTTAGAATTTTCTTGAGTTTGTAAGGTGGATAATGTTGCATATCCAAGATACTAAACCAATCATATTTTCCCATGTAGTGTATACTAAACCAGGAAGGTGTTTTAATCAATGTTTGACTGGTGGATGATTAGATGCAACATCCAGAATTTCTAGCAAAACATATGCATCATTTGTTGTGATTGTTTAAACGAAATGTACTTCAATTAAGGACATGTTGCATAATCACACTGCCTGCTGCACTACATACAGCGGTACCCTGCGCTAAAAATATCTCAACCGAACATGAATAAATTTTTCGTACAATTCAATGTGAGAAAATTGCAGCTCGTAGCTGAAACATTGACCAGTGATTGTTGATTGCTGATATTTTCTATAGAGCACAAACACAATCTACTAGATTACACGTATATGTATAATACAACATGGACAATATTTTCTGGGAAACCAAACCACAGGACTGGGCTGCAAACGGTGCTTCCATTATATATTCCATATATCTCTTTTCTACTTTTGGTAATGCTGTTACAATCTGTGAAAGCATTCCTTGGTCTTAGGTTACTTAGTATGACATGTTCCTTAGCAGCTGATTTAAGCCCCTATCACAAACAACCTGCAATGATTTTGCAGTGCCATGACTAAAGGGACTGACATTCGTTTAGGGAGGTGGAATTGAAAGCTGCGTAGTTGCGTTCACATATATGTACTGTGTCTTTGTTGTGGGAAATTTAGGTCAGGTATATAAGTCAAATCATACAATGTTCATACAAAAGTTATAGGCTTGTTGTAAGACTGAAAAATCCTTGTACGATATTCCTTAATACTCCGTTGATGTAAGACTGCTGTATGTACATTACACAACATATGCATGCTTAACCTAACAGTGTTGTAAAAATATTGTACGAATCCCATGGATTTAACGTAGGGCAATCATAAGAAAATTGTTAGAATGATGCTGAGTGCATCACATGACCCAAAAAGCGTATGGAATTTGTATGTCTATAGTAACACAGCCATTTAAGGTCAAAGGGCATGAAATAATAAACCTAGGAAATGGATCTAAAGTTGAGACTTAGCTTTTAGGCGAGATATTTAAAATAGATGTTCAAAACTCCATGACAAGAGTTTGCGATGGCATTTATTGTCATACAAGTGAGATTCACATGACACACTCAACCCCTGTCCTTGGAATTTGTCCAATTTTTTTGTCATGTACTAACCTTATAGCTGTTGTGCGACATATGTGATCGGGACTCTTGACATTGTGTTTTTGGTCGACTGCTAAATAGCAGGTGGCATGGTAGCATAGTGGTTAGCATGTCTGCCTCACAACAAGAGTGTCCTGGGTTCGAGCCCCGGGCTTAGCGAGGTGTGTGAAGTTTGCATGTTCTCCACATGCATGTGTGGGTTTCCTCTGGGTACACGGGTTTGCTCCTACAGTTTGAAGACATGCACATCTGTTCCAGATTGCCTTTAGGTGTGAATGTGAATGGTTGTGTGTGTTGCCCTGCAATGGACTGGCAAGCTGTTCCCCGCCGGTCCCCCGCCTTTACCCAGAGCTGTCTGAGATAGGCTCCAGCTTCCCTCCACCCCTAGTAGGATTAAGTGGTTTGGGAAATGAGTGAATGAATTAATTAATGCTAAACAGCTGTCACATCTGCATCGCAGGACTATTACAGAGGAATAGCAATCATATAATATGACTTAAAGCATGGATATCACAAAGTCTGCTGGACATTACTAGAATTATGTAGAATCAGTAAATGTGTAAAAATCATTGTTATCACTGAGTGTAAAGCAGACTTTATAGACATTTCTAGGTATCGTAGAGGGATTAAGGTCTGGCTACAGCAGATAATATAGTATGTAACTCGTCCAGTTTAGGAAATCCATTGAAATCGGTTGCTACTTTAGTTTTGCTTACGCAGAAAGTTTACACATAAATGGAACTTGTTGTCCGGAAAATATGGTAAATCAATATGATCTGCGTTATCTGCTGTGGTTTATTTTTGTAAAATTAAGCAGATATTAATTTATTTTGATAGTCATGCTGAGCACTTTCCATATTTATTCATTTGAAAGAACATATTTTATTATGTGAGAACCTTGGTGACTGTTTGGTTTCCTTAATGCCTTATTTATCATGTTTCATGTCTCACATTTATTTGTTGATGGTGATTTTTAAATGGGTATTCCACCTTCATTCGAGTCCACGTGACCAAATCAAAAATGACTCCAACAGAGAAAATAAGTGTTGAATAGGAAAATATTTGTGTTTTATTTATTTCACTATGATATAAATGTAGGCGTGGTGTTTGTCAAGTATGCAATGTTTACAGATCTGGGAATTGTGTATGTGTTATATGTCCATTGCTGTAATTAATATAGCGTCTGAATTAAGTCATTGTTTTTCTTTGCACAGTCAGGAAAGGCTAATAAGCTTGCTGAAGCATCGGTGCACTGTTATTACTTTTTAATCAGTCGCAACGTGCACTTTCATCACCAGCACTACTGCTGTACTCTCATATCAATATGTGTAGAAACACACAATGCATCAATACACATCAGAAATGGAGTCTTTTGTGTATAAAAAAGAAACCGTGTGATAAGCAGAGGAGACAATATAAGACTTTTACTGACATTGTTGCATACTAAGGCTGCATAGATTCTGATTTTTTCATGTCTTATACTGCACTGATAAAAAGTGCTCTGATATCAACATCTGATACCAGGTGACACTTTATGACTTTAGCCTTGTGCATTTACCAGTTGCGCTAAAAGCAAAAAAAACAAAAAAACAAAAACAACAACAAAAAAAAAAAACAAGCAATAGTACACAATTAATGATCAAAGAAAAACAAAGCAAACGGCAACCTGTGCTTTGTGAAAAGATCACAAGGTGAAACAACAGCATCTTCCTACAATACAAGAAACCTGTAAAAATGTCCCAAATGTAAAAATAAGCACAACAAGTTAATTGCAAAATGATGCCAAATGGTAGCTAAGTTATTTTAATCCGTAAAGCTTTTTATTTGAAGTGAAACAAAACCTGCTGTTTGTCGTTACACCCCAAACTTTCTAATGTAGCTCACTAATTTAAAAAAAATCTCCTTGCTATGATTTTACTTCACTTTAATTCAGCAAGCTAACATTAGAAAGTGCAGGTGTAGCAGCTAATACCCTCATCATTCATCATTCAGATGAAGACCACCAAGAGCACACTGGGTCCTGAAAATTTTGATTAATGCAGCTAGGGCGTGGTCAAAATGGAAAAAACTCCATCTGAATTAAGTTTCAACTGCATTCTAATTCAACCACGTCCGCAGTACTTTTTTTTGTTTGTGACCAAAGTAAGACCACATTTTCCACATCCATGGAGACCATTATGGGTTTTAACTCAGTTATAAAGGATGTAGTCAGAACACTGCCGAGTGTGATGGGAGCTTTAAGTACACTGATATGTACATTTGCGCTTTTGATGGTCACATTATAATGCAGAGAAACTCTTTATGATTTACTCATTTAAATTTTGTTGAAAATCTCCCTCCAGCCTTTCCACTTGTTTATTACTTTTAAGCATGCTTGTTTAAAACTAAAGGATCAAAGGGAATTCCTGCCATCATTAATTGTCATTAATTGTAATATGTGTACATGTTTGCTATTTAAAGTTCATATTTCCTGAGGTTGCTGTGGGACTTGGTCGTAACGTCTCAGAAATGAACACTGCAAGTCTAAATATCAACAAATCAACATTGGGAGGGTTATGCAGCTATAGTACGATGCAAACAATAAACTAATTCGGCTTTAATGCTTGTGGAATTTCTGTTTTCTTGATTTCTTTTTATTTTGTATGTGTAAACATTTCTTCCACTCTGTGAACACTGAGCAGTAAACCATGCTTTTGTTAAAAATCTGCATCTGACTTATGGATAAGCTGTAAAAATTTTAGCTTCAGAACAAAATTTCTTGAGCATCTAGATCAACGCAGCCTACACAGCTGTTTTTCTTCTGATAGCTAAAACATTTTGGTCCAATCTAATTCATTTTTATTAAATCAATAAATCCTTTACCTTTACAATCTTCACTAAATGGTGAACATTAGATAATTTTTTTATTAACCTTGCTGTAAGGTATGGCTAATATATAATGCTAATATATAATCTTTTTATACATTTTGGTTATATTTTATAATTTTATAATTTTAGAGTGGTATGAAGACATAGTGGTAAGCACATCTGCCTCACAGCAAGAAGGACCTGGGTTTGAGTCCCAGGCTCGGTGAAGGTGTTTCTGTATGGAGTCTGTGTGTTCTTTCTATACTTCCGTGGGTTTCCTCCACGTACTCCAGTTTTCTCCCACAGTCAGACAGTGAAGACATTCAGATTAGGATAATTGGCTCTTCCACATTGCCCTAGGTGTGAGTGCAAGTGTAAATGGTTGTGTGTGTTGGCCCTGCAATGATCTAGCCAGCCGTACAGGGTCGGTTGAGATAGGCTCCAGTCTCCCTAGAACGCCTGAGGATCAAGCGGGTTCACAACGAATGAATAATTGAATGTCTAATTTTATATTTTCTTGAACAAAAATTACTTATTTAAGTACTTAGTCTACCACGGTGGCACCAAGAGTTAGCAAAGACTAAATTTTTATCAATATATATATTTTTTCGTTTGCCAAATGGTATGCACTGGTATGGGATAAAGATTTTTTGTAGCATTTTCGGTCGCTTTTTTTTATAGTGTATGATAAGTCTACTCCATTTTCAAACTCCTAATTTAAGAGCGGTGCTTTCTGATTTGTGGAAACTTAAAAAATGAATTCAAGAGCACAAGACCATTATGCAACTGTACGCATGTGTGTTGTATGTTGACATACTGCTCACACTCATTTGTTAGCATTTATGATATGAGACCCTATTTTGTGGGGACTATGGTGAGACAGTTTCATGGATTTGTACTGTAGATATTGTTCTTCTGTAGAGAGAAATGTTGCCCTCTACTGTGCTATTCGTAAACACTAGCTTAGCGTGTTCAGTGCCAAAGCTTTTTCTTTAATTGTTTTTCTCTGATCTACTGTGAAAGGCTATATTTGCATAAGTAAAATCTTACAAGTACTGTATGATATATTTACAAAGAATTATCATATGAATGCACGCATATTACTAAGGCACTATGCTTTGTGTTCCTTGACTAATTTTGGATCACTGATAATGGGAGCTGCTCTGCGATGGTCTGGCGAGCTGTCTAGATTGTTATTTGCCCTCGTCCAGAGTCGGCTGAGATGGGCGCCAGCCTTCACGACCCTAATAGGAAAATTAATAAATGAGTGATAATGGGAGATTACACAATTGTAGTGACTTTATTCCTTTTCAGCTCTGAACCATGCATATATTCATTAAAAAACAGTTTTAACCCATCTCAGGTAACTATCCTTTTATAAAGATTCCTGGTAGCTTTTCATCATAGCATTGGCAAAATGGCAAATAGTAAGTAATTAGCATCCATGAATGGTAAAGGGTAGTTAAACCCAAACTTATTAAAGGCTTGTGTATATTGTACATCTTTGCACATCAAAACGTGCTCTTCTTATTACAATATTTTTTTGCGAAAAGTGTCAAAGACGCTGTAAACATGGAAGTCTTGTGCATTTAAATGCACTATGCTATATACCATAGAATCACGTATACAAGCAGACGCCTGTCTGACGTATGTAAATGTAAAGTAATAACTTGTGCAAATGTGCCTAGCTTGATTTAAAGTTTAATATCTGCATACTGTTATTTTTGCCGTTATCTTGCCTTATTGGAACTGATGTGTTTGCATACTATTCTCACGATTCAGTGCACTCTTTCAAACTGGCAAATGTAAACCAGTGAACGGATTTTAGCAGACTGCAACTTCAAAAATGAAAGGTACAAACCACCTGATGATGAAAGAAAAAAATATATATATATAAAATCCTTTTGTAAGACAGTTTTGTCCTTCTGTAAGACAGTGCTCGCTACAGTGACATATATATAACAGGAGATGTTTTATACTTTGCAGAGCAATTTCAGCAGTCAGTATCACAATATCTTAAAAAAAAATTCAGAGAGAATGAAGGTTATTTTTTCCTGCTTAAGATCTTCAGGAAACTTGGCTGATAATTTCCTGTTAAACATGTGAATCAATGGAAAGTTTGGATGATTTCACAAGGTGAATGTGTTCCAAGTAACAGAGTTGGATGGTACTAAATTAATATTTCTCATAATATATAATGGATATAATAATTTTAAGGAAATGTATGTTCCAAGCATCTGATCGATACATTACCACAAAGCGGAATAAATTATGCATTTAAATTCTTAAAACTTAAGCTAACGTGTAGTTCCAGTGTACTGAGATGGGCAAAAATTTTGTTTTGTTAGGCAAAATATAATTTGCATCAGATGGCCAAGATATGCTATTTTGTTGGGGTGGGATAAGCAAATACTGCTGTATTTTTTGGATTTTAATACGCAACAACTCAGTTTTTTTGGTCGGGGATGGACAAGAATATAGTTTTGTTGGGCTGGAATAGGAAAATTTAGAGTTTTATTGTGTTAGGATAGGAAAATACTCTGTTGTGTCAGGCTGTGAAGGGACATAGTATAGTTTTGTTGGGCTGGAATAGGTAAAATTGGAGTTTTGTTGGATTAGGGCAGGAAAAACTTTGTTCTATTTTTTTTTTTTGGTTGGGATTGGCAAAATAAAGTTCTGTTGAACTGTAATAGGCAAAAATGTAGGTTGTTGGTCTGGAAGAGGCATTTTTTTAAATTGGGATGTGAAAAACCCATATAGATCTATAAATCTATAGAAAAAGAGACATTTCATCTGTGTCTTAAGATAATATCAGTTGGACACAAATGGCAGCCCAATCATGGAATCATCCCTCACAAGAGCCAGAGACTCAATCAACACTGATGTAGACTTGATCATTTTGTTACATAAATGCATTACAGTGTTCTATTAGTGCGGTTTCTTTACTTTCCTCAAACTGATACTGCTTTATTAGTGAAGTTGCTTATAGTGCCTGTGTTGTGTCTGTATTTTGTGATCTAATGTCAGTTCAATGAAAGATTTTTTTTTGTTGCTTAAAGGTGTTAGTTCGCTCTCTCTCTCTTGCTCTCTCTCTCTCTCTCTCTCACACACACACACACACATTAGATAGCTTACACACAATAAAAATATACAAAGTTTTCTGATTAATCTGTAAAGTTTGATCTTTGAGAATTAGCTGCGATTGCATCATGTACTTTGATAGACATGTAAGGCGCTAGAAACTGCAGCTGCTGGACACTCCAAGCACAAACAAATGCACTGAAATCGACAGAAAGCAAAGAAGGAGCTTGTATGTGAAATCTGATAGGATGTCCTCCTTGGGCAAAACAATAATCCTGGGCAAAAATGTGAATGGATTCAAGAGTCTTTATTTATTACTGCACCTGCGGCACTTGAACAATGACTTAAAGAAGCCAGAGGTGATGAGAACCAGAAATTAAAAAAGAACAAAAAAACAACCACTTTTATATGTTGTCTTTAAATACTAACTCTTTGTGGAAAAAGATGTTATTGCTTTTTCACTGGAAGGTCCTGCTTTTCTTTTTCTCTGCACCCTATCTAGCTCTCTGTGAGAAGTCTTTGTTCCCTTTACAGACTGTCTTTGCATTACTGTTAGTTTTGTGTGTATCTGGTTCAGTTCCCACATTGCATTATATACCCAATACAGAGTGTTTCTCTATGCATTATGTGTTCAGCATTTTCTGAACTGATCATGGCAAGAAATTTTACCAAAACATTATTTGCCAAATTATTTCAGTGTCTGATGTCTGTTAGTGTCCTTAAGAAATAAAATAAAATGTCTGGTTTAAATTATATTTGTGTTGCGGTGTATTTACTGTAAATACATCATGCCTGCCAATGGAATTTTATACTAAATAGTTCTCTATTTAGTATAAATTTGGATCCTATTGTATGTGCCTCACAAAAAGTTTTACTAATTGTTCACAAAATTAATTGTTTTAATTAGAGTTAAGCACAAAAAGCAGGGAGGATTTTAAAAAGAAAGTGCTTTTGTTCGAGCCTCATATTATTATTATAATATATTTAAATGCTATTTAGTAATTATGTGAAAGTGACACCAATGAGATGACTTGCTTAAATCAGGCACATTTTTCTTTTTACCAGATGGGTCATTCTCATAGAAATGCATATTTTATGTCCCACTCTTTAAATTGACAAAATATGATCTAATAATGAAAGCACTGGCATAAAATCACTCATTTTCTCTCAAAAAGGTCAATAATAGAAGGCTGTATTTATTGCTTAAATCTAAAACTTTCCCATGTTTTCACTCTTTCATGCTCGGAGAGTACTTATAACAACAAGGTTGATGTCCAAAAACTACGCGTACACATGCAATGATTTTAAGCAAGAAATTAGTCTGAAAAAAACATACGGTCTGACAGGCCCAAACACGCTCTGACATTCTACATTACCTTCTACCAGAATCTGAATGAGAGATTTAATGCTTTAGATTGAATTAGGGGACATA
>JBCNYG010000020.1:19195797-19208603 GCA_039654305.1 Porochilus rendahli
CTTTGATGTAATGTCCTTAGAACAAGTCAAAATGAGGCTCAGTAGTGTGAGTGGCGTCCACGTGCCTGAATGACCTCTGTACAACGTCTGGGCTGCTCCTGATGAGGTGGCGGATGATCTCCTGAAGAATCTCCTCCCAGACCTGGACTAAAGCATCCACCAACTCCTGGACAGTCTGTGGTGCAACATGGTGTTGGTGGATGAAGCGAGACATGATGTCCCAGATGTGCGCAATTGGATTGAGGTCTGAGGACGGGCGGCCAGTCCATAGCATCAAAGACTTCTTCTTGCAGGAACTGCTGACACACTCCAGCCACATGAAGTCTAGAATCGCCTTGCATTAGGAGGAACCCAGGGCCAACCGCACCAACATATGGTCTCACAAGGGCTCATCTCGGTACCTAATGGCAGTCAGGCTACCTACGGCGAGCACACGGAGGGCTGTGCGTCCCCCAAAAGAAATGCCACCCCACACCATTACTGACTCATTGCCAAACTGGTCATGCTGGAGGATGTTGCAAGCAGCAGAACGTTCTCCGTGGTATCTCCAGACTCTGTCACGTCTGTCACAAGTGCTCAGTGTGAACCTGCTTTCATCTGTGAAGAGCTCTGGGCACCAGTGGCGAATTTGACAATCTTGGTGTTCTCTGGCAAATACCATACGTCATGCACGATGTTGGGCTGAAAGCACAACCCCCACCTGTGGACATCAGGCCCTCCTACCACCTTCATGGAGTCTGTTTCTGACCGTTTGAGCAGACACGTGCACATTTGTGGCCTGCTGGAGGTTATTTTGTAGGGCTCTGGCAGTGCTCCTCCTGGGTTGTAGACTCCGTCTCATGCTACCACTAGAGTGAAAGCACCACCGGCATTCAAAAGTGACCAAAACATCAGCCAGAAGTCTGTGGTCACCACCTGCAGAACCACTCCTTTATTGGGGGTGTCTTACTAATTCCCTTTAATTTCCACCTGTTGTCTGTTCTATTTGCGCAACAGCAGGTGAAATTGATTGTCAGTCAGTGTTGCTTCCTAAGTGGACAGTTTGATTTCACAGAAGTGTAATTGACTTGGAGTTACATTGTTTAAAGTTGTCATTCTGCTCATAAATTATTGTTTTTCATTTGCTAGAAAAAGCGACAAGTTGGGGACTTCCACTCAGAAAGTTTATGACTTGCTGGCATCTGCCATATTCTGTTTATTTTATCATAATTTGTATTTTATAAGCATTATGTTTGTGTTAATAATGCACTAATCAAAAGCAAATGGTTTGAGAACAAAAAGTTAACCAAACAAGACTGATTACAAGGACAGATTTGCTTTTTTCACTAAACATCCACAAACCAATGGCAAATTCCTTGCAAATCAGTCACAAAATTTGTTGCGCAACCTTCTTGCAACTTTTTATGTGATATACGTATTAAAGCCGCACAATATTGCATGTAAACACCTTGATGCAAATTCTAAAGTTCACCAAAAAATTGCAAAGATATCTATTCATGTCAGTCACACAGTCACCAGAGCACCTTAAGGACACCCTCGCAAGCATGGAGAAAAACAATGAAACCCTGCACAGGCTTTGGGGCGACAATGCTAACCACTGCATCATAATCTATATATAAATTAAAGACATTGTGCTTCTGAGATAAACACTGGCACAATATCAGTCGTATCCCTATATAAAAACAGCATGGGAACTATAAGATGAAGTGCATCTTAACCAATTTAAACACTCCAGCCACATATGATTGCAGAGTGTCTTAATGACGCATTTTCTGGTTGCCCAGTGACAAGGACAGTCTTAATTTATGACCCTTGGCTTGTGATAATGGTAAGGTAGTGGAGGGGCCTTCAAAAGAGAACCTACTTTAATTTCTGCTTTGCCTAAAGCAACTAATTCTATAGATGGAAAGGAGTAAACACGTGCACAAATAGCTGTGAGAATGATCAAACCGTCTATTTTTTGCCTGCAAGGAGCAACACTGTCATTTCCACAGCTTTCTTTACCTTCGGTTTGGGGAAACACACCACCAGGGGAGCATAAGAGTGTAAGAGCGCAAACCACGGCAGACATGAGGGGGGTGGGACGAGACCACAGGCTCCTGCAGAATAGTGTGTGGAGTAAAGCCACAGTGTGGACACACTTACTCACCAAATATACACACACAGCTGGCCTGCCTGCTTCCTGAACAGAGTGAGCAGTGTCACCCTTTCATTCACAACAACGGAATGAGATGTTTCCTCTCACTAGTTGTTCTGTAGATCATGATCAATTTCCTATAAAAGCACCTCTGATAACACATGTGCCAGCTGCAAAAGAAATCCTAAGGTTACATTCATCCTAATGGATTATTATTTACATTGTAAAAATTATGTTTTATTAAGTTTGTTATGGCACATATGCCAAAGCTAATAAAATAAAAATTTTAAAGGGTGTCATTTTTTATTCATTCATTCATTCATTTGTTTACTAGTTAATTTATTTGCCAAGCTTTTTAATCCCTTTTAAGGGTGTGGGGAGGCTGAAGCAAATGTCAGCCAACTCTGGGTGACGGTGGGGTACACCCTGATAACCACACACACACACACACACACACACACACCATTCACAATTGCACAGACACCTGTGGGCAATTCAGAATAGCCATTTAGCCTTATGTGCATGTCTTTGGACGATAGGAGGAAACAGCCAAGCATGGTACTTTAAAGAAAGACTTCTTGCTGTAACGTAGACGTGCGACCACTATGCCACCTATATAAAATTTAACATAAAAATGCATAAATAAATAGATAATACATTTTTTTATTTATCGATTTTTTAAAATATAAAATTTCAGATAATTATGTATGTACATTTACAGAAGGAGTGCATATGTTCTGGGAGTGCTCACACATTAGGGACTTTTGGACTCGCACTCTGTCAACACTTTCAGTTCTGCTGGGATCTTCAATAGAACTTAATCCCTGTCTTTGCCTTCTTAACGATGATTCATCGCTTTCTCTCTCACGTTGAATCAGCCTAAGCTACCGCTAGGAGGTCTTACTGCAGTGAAAAAAAGCATACTATCTGAGTGGTTTCGTCCCAGTCTATCAATGTTAGACTA
This sequence comes from Porochilus rendahli, assembly GCA_039654305.1. Classification (NCBI taxonomy): domain Eukaryota; kingdom Metazoa; phylum Chordata; class Actinopteri; order Siluriformes; family Plotosidae; genus Porochilus; species Porochilus rendahli. Next base: position 19,198,899 of record JBCNYG010000020.1, read on the forward strand.
CTGGTTGGCATCTTATCAGTATATAGCAGCTCTTGAGTGCACAACAGCGAGGCTTAATAGGGCCTAGCCAGACACAGTACAAGCATGGTCAGACAGGCAGTGTCTGTCAGAGGCCTCCTTAGAAAAGGGCCTTTCTGCTCTCATCAGTCCATCATATCAAATGACACCGGACCTAACACATTCCAGCTATGACAGCTAGAGAAAGAGGTGGTACAGACAGACTTCCCTGTAAAATCAGTGTCACACTCGAATATGTTTATATTAATATAATAATGACAAGAAGAGTGTAAATCTCTTACTATATTATGGCACCTGTAATGGCTACACAGACAACTTGTTTCATGTAAATATAATTGGTTAAAAAGCACAATGAGTCATTCCATTCATTTATCCATCTGACCCTAGGATCCTAGAGCTTTGCTTGATGCAGCAATGCTATAAGTTCAAAGTCAGAGAGGCACTTAATACAAAATATAAAGACAGAGAACAAAATTGCAATCCAGATCAAACAGGCCATAGCTATACACAGGCTCAACGGTCATCTAAAGGACAAACTCTAAGAATAAACAAATGATTTCACAATACATAAACAATTAGGAGAATAAGAAGGCTTGGAGTGTACACAATGCTTGGCAACCTCACTATATTCGGCAAGACTTCCCAACGAATAAATGAATGTACTTGGGCTATGTACTATATACCACATATTCAGGAAGTGAACCAAAATGGAATGGCAGAGTTCTCATTATAAATTTGGGAATCACAACCTTTGCTGGCGGGAAGGGGTCATGTCCGCGGTTGGTGTTACAGCTATGTTGTAATATCATGGTGTAGCACATTTTTTGGAGTAAACTGCATATTGTAAAAATGGTTGTAAGTTTGAACTATTTATAGTTAAACATGAATCCCTTGCACCTTCATAAGCTAGTTTGTAATTTAGTTGTCAGTACTTCCAGATGTGCTGTGAGGTAAAACAGAATAGGCTGGCATGAATAAGTTAAGTGTTTTAAAGAGTACTGGTATTGGTCATCTTTACAGCACAATCTATACACATGTAATGTGTTTAAGCAATATAGATGCATATTTTATCATAAATTACCAAAAAAGAATGAAGAATTGCAATTAATTTTATACTGTATGCACCTGCTATGGCATCACATTACAGGTGCATACAGTACAAAATTAATTACAATTCTTCACTCATTTATTCATTCATTCATTCATTCATTTTCTAAGCTGTTTAATTCTAAATTGGGTTGCGGAGAGGTTGTCGCCAATCTCAGCTGACTATAAATGAGGGACAGCCCTGGACAGCTGGACAACCCTAGACAGCTCGCCAGTCCATCGCAGAGCCAACACACATACACAACCATTCGCACTCACACCTAGTTGTTATATGGAACAACCAATTAGCCTACTGTACATGCTTTTGGACTGGGGAGGAAACTGGAGTACCTGGAGGAAACCCACGTAAGCATGGGGAAAGCATGCAAACTCCACACAGAAGCACCCAGGCCTGGGAATTTAACCCAGGCCTTCTTGCTTTTGAGGTGTGCATGCTAACCACCATGTAACTATGCCACCCTTCATTTCTACAAATGGTGTCATATTGCACTATATTGTACCTCCTTGCCATTCTTTTTACTCATGTGTTTCCTTTATCTTTTACATTCACTCCAAACATAGTTTTTAATCACCAGTTTTTGTGAGTCTGTTTGTTTATTTGTGTTTGACAACTTGTCTGTGAACAACGTCCATGCCCATGCACGAGTTTTCATCAAACTTGGTGGGCATTCTAACCCACCCAAGTCCCAGAGAAGAGCTGATTTTGGAATATTTAGGTCTAAGGCCAAGGTCAAAGCAAGGTCACAAAGCTATGTAGATAGAGCTCAGATAACTTTCAGATGACTACGGATCGACATTCTGTTACAAAGGAACACTAATGGGATACAATATATGCACTTTTGAATGAGGCATTTAGCTTTGACTTTGAAGGATGAAAATGAAGGTCATATGATTTTACATTTAAACATTTAAACATGTTGTTAATGCGGAACCATATAGACTTTCAAATGAGACAAACCTTTGAACTTGAGGCTCCTTCTACGGTCAATCCCTAGCCATCTCATTAAACCATCAAATGAGAGAGATATATTTGCTAATTTGGTCATATCCATGTATCATAGAACATATCATAAGACGAGCACACTGGTAATTAAAACTAGTATACATATAGATCCTATTTGCTATATTATTTTTGCTGCATAGAAGTGGCACACTGCACTCGGTGGGTCCACCTCTAGTGTTTCCTTATGTATATTTTGTATAAATTTTTTGATCACAAAGTGCATAAACTAGTTGATTAGGGTAAACATTATAGAGTGTAGTGTCTACTAGGCATTAGCAGAGAAGCTAATGACTGGAATATTGCAAATTTTAATTGCAACCCTACACACTGATAGTGATGAAACAAGGAATCACCATAAACCAGCCAGCCTTTTCCCTCTTTTAGTATCCTAACATAATCAAAAGTGGGTGTTTACTCAATCTTGCTGAAAAAAAAAATAAAAAGAAAAAAGTTTTTCCTTGTTGTATTTTACCAGCTTTCACGAGAGACAAATACGTCATCGGAGACAACAGTTACATGCAACCCAACAGTTCTGTGGTTTTATTGCTGACTGTGTAGCTGCTCTAAGCAAACATGGAGTTCCCATTTAATTTGTTGCAGTTGCCAATTTTTTTTTTTTTAGTTCCTCAGACATTACTGACTCATGGCTGTGCTGTTCACTAAGAACTTTGTTCAACACCAGTATTCTTATTTTAATAGTGGTCATGCAGTTGAATTTCTAATATTCTCTTAGCATTAAAAAGCTCCGCCCACAGGCTATTGAGAATTTCTTGTCTATAGAATACATTTCTGGCCAATAATTTTTTAAGAATGCTGAAATTTGACTGGTTCACTGCTCTACCTTGCAAACAGATATGCACATTTTAACATAATTTCAGCTGGAAAGCACCCTTTGTAGCACTTTAAATATGAACTTTTACTGGAATGCTGTATAGTTATTGAACTGAAAATAAATAGGAATTTGAAATTTATTCAAGATCTTGTGTGAAGCTTTTGTGACAAGTGTCCATGCAAGTACTTTTTATGTACTCAGTAAAATCTGGGCAATTTAGATACCAGTTTACCAGATAGCATTTGATAAGGAGAACCCAGAGAATCTGAAGGAACCCCATTTAGAGAACAGTCACACTGATAGGAACACCAGTACCCCTGATCATTTGTAGTGATATCCAGTCATCCAAGCATGTAGAAGGTTTTTGTATTTTATTTTAATACAGTGTATTAATCCTACAAGGGGGCGGCACGGTAGCGTAGTGGTTAGCACAATGTGGCAGAAGTGAAGGTGTAGCTCACTCTCCCCGGGAATCGAACCAGCAACCTTGAGGCCCAAAATCCAGTTCTCTAACTATTAGGCCATGGCTGCCCTGTAGAATTTGATTCTAGGTTTATGTCCTTTATGTGTAGAATTTGCATGTTGTTCTAATCCTTGTGTGGGTTTCCTCTTGAGATATTTTCTATAATGCATATTAAGTCAATGTATGTTAAAGCAATAATAAATAACTGGTACACATTTGGTTGATTTGCTCATTGAAATCACTTCATGGAATTTTCTTCTTTTTTCTGAATGAGCAGATCCACACAGAAGAAAAACATCCTTGAGTTGTCGACAGTCTGCAGTTTTCAGAACTCTATAGAAATTGGCCAATAGCTTCCCACTGAGAGGGATTTTCCCAGGCAGCCACACATACAGAATACTGTGTAATTTTATGGTGTATAATACAAGACAAATGGGACATAGTGGCATTGTGGTTAGCACTTTCCTCAGAGCAAGAAGGTCCTAGGTTCAAGGCTCATGGTTGGCAAGACTGCTTCTGTGTGAAGTTTGCCTGTTTCTCCTGTGCTTGCATGGATTTTCTCTACATTCTCTGGTTTCCTCCCACATTCCAAACACATGCACCTATTTCCCTAGGTGTGTATGTTAGTGTGAACGTGGATGTTTGTCCTGGAGAACAGGTCCTGCAATGGGCTTGCAAAAATACATACTTTGCACAGAAACCATGAAAGTGGCCCAATGCATCATGGGTGGGAGATGGGAAATGTGTGAATACAAGACAATGAAATAAACTCTAGGCTTATGTGATGGTATGAATAAAAGAGGAGTACCCAGTAGCTACACTGACTTGTATCAAGTATCCGATTGTGCTATTTCTAGTCCTCTTTAAAGGCAGCATGGAAAATAAAACACAGTTAAAAATGTATATGGATCTCTTCTAGGCTCTCATGAATATTTCGACCTGACCATGTCTGGATCCAAATATACATTCTGAGTGAGCAGGTAAATTTAGATGTACGAACAAGCTACAGTTCTGCACTTGACTTTAAATCATCCAGAACCAAATGTTTTTCTGATAATTAAGTGTTATTAACTTAATGAACTGTTCCACGGGCATTTAATAACGCCATTACCTGATGTCCAAAATAGCTTTAATTAGCCATGATCCCTCTACCTGCTCACTTAATGTGCAGCTAAATCAATTAATCAAGGTTTTGCTACCAAAAGGTGCATTTAGATGATTTCAAACCAGATACACTGAATATGCTACAAACATGCAGACCTGAGCAGATTATAAAAGCACTCCTTTACTACGGCTCATTCCTCATTCTGGGAGCGAGTCCAAGCTTTGCTGCTGACTCATGAGGCCTGCAAAGTCCACACTGTGGTTTAAGTTCTGCTCTATTACAGGCACTTTGCGGTTCTTTAGGAGGTGCATCTATTTGAGTCAGGGTAGCACATTAAGCAGCAAGTGCAGGTCTTGAAATACTTTCGAATGCACAAGGTTTCACATTAAACCATCGCTTATTCAAGACAGATTTGTTTCAGTGCTTCAACTCGGGTCTGTATCTTTTTTAAACCCTTAATGCTTTCACAAACCATCTTTCTGTTACAAAGAAAACTCCATTATGAGGTGAAGCTACTGTGTTTGATGTGTCTTTAGACACTTAATGCTAGTCATTTAACGTTAGCTGCACGGCAGTAAATATGAGGATTAAAGCCATCTGGAATGCAGCATTCATGATTACAGACTGAACGCCGTCTGAGTTACAATCAAGTTCTTACAAACCTAACGTCACACATGCAGTAATTAGATACCTGACGCTGCCAAACTCCACACATGCATGCATATGATAAACTTGGGAACTCGCCGGTTTGCATTATTGCAGGTGGGCTTAAATTATACCTGACAGATCTGTGAATGTTGGATATTTATACTGTATTCATACTCTAACATGGCCCATTTTACGAAATACATTCATGTAACTATTTTAAAGTAGGTTAACTTATGCAGTTTTGTATTCAATTCTGTTCTAAATGTTTTTTTTTTCCACAAATTATAGGTATAGCTTTGTTGATTGGTTGTTATATTTATTTTTTCATTTTTAGAAACACTGTAGGAGTTACAGTCATGTGAAAAAAAAAAGAACAGGTACATCCCATTGAAATTGTTGGTCCCCAAACCCCCTATTTGAACAAGCTTTTTAACTTTTTTAGTGCAGTGCCTCAAAGCAAACAGCATAAAATTAATGTTTTGTAGCCATTTTACAACACAAAAACATAAAATGGTGGTGGAAACGTACACATACATAATGAGATCCGAATGCTACATTATTAATAATGAGATCCCAACGTGTGTCAACTGAAAGTGTGGCACGAATCAGTTACGCTAATTGGCTCCTTCTTTAAGTATTTGATGATAAGAATGTATTTTTTGAATAAAAGAATAAAAATGCTTAACTTTTCACAATCCAGTGAGCATGGTGCCATGCTATCTTCTATCATATCTGATGAGAGTGAATGTAATAACTGTTAAATATCACAGCACTGTTAATTTCTTCATTTAGACTGGCCAGAAGTTGTTGACTACATTTATAGAAGGCTTACCACTAGTTCTTACTTTGAGGCAAATCACAGCTTTATGTTTTCACTTTTTAAAACTTCAAAAAGAAAATTAAATAGAAGTTGTTTTTTGGATTTTGACATATTGATATGGTTTAGTTTTTTGGGAGTAAAGATTTTGTTCTGAGTGGAGGCTCCAGTGCTTGCATATAGTAACAAAACACTTTAACTTTTTCAGGTCCTCTCCTGACAAGCTTAATTTTTTTTCTTGTTCTTGTCCAATTCAAGCAAATAAAAAAAAGATATGTTTTTGAATCAATAACTTGTTTTCCATTGAATGTAATCATAAATAGAACACTTTATGACATTTTATATAATAAATGTATTTTTTAAAGATAGTATTGAAAGCATTAAGCCACTGTTTCCACTTGATGTGCTGTTACAGAAAATTAATTCATCCCAGTAGCTCTGCATCACGCCAGGTTACATCAGACCACCATGCTATTGATTAGTTTCAGCACACCCTAAAATGTTTGATGCTTAGTGTATTAAATACAGATTACATTTTTTACCAAAGGCCTAGAAAAACCTGACCTTTAACTGAATTTTTTTAATATAAATAAAATATTAGAATATAAAAAATAATTTAAACTTTAATATTAAAAATCAAAAAAGTATACAATAATAATTCATTATTTTAAAATATTTATTTTATCTATTTGTTTGTTATATTTTAATTATTATTATTCAGAGAAAAATAAATCGCATCAACAAATAATTATTATCACCAAAATCCTCCCTTTTGGCACTCCTTGAAAATGCAGAGTGCAGAGTTTGCATGTTCTCCCCGTGCTTGTGTAGGTTTCCTCCGGGTGCTCTGGTTTCCTCCCACAGTCCAGAAACATGCACAGTAGGCTAATTGGCTGTTCAAAATCACCCCTAGGTGTGAGTATGAATGGCTGTATGTGTGTTGGCCCTGCAATGGCCAGGCGAGCTGTCCAGGATGTACCCCGCCCTCGCCTGGAGTCGGCTGAGATGGGCAACAGCCTCCCCAAGACCCTAATTAGGATTAAGTGGCTTAGAAAATGAATGAATAATAAATGAAAATGTGCATGCAATGTAACTGCAACATGTTTCCTATTTAAATAGTGCATTTTTGAGTTGGTTGAAGAGTGTAGGAACTTTAAAGCTGTAGATAACAAAGGGTAATCTTCACAAGGGTGCCAATAATTGTGGAGGGAAGTGTGTAGATTATAATCCCTCTATATTATATCTATATATTTTATGTATCTTTTCATATTTACATTACCTTGTGCAGTATGTCATGAAAAGGTAATCATGCTAGTAAAAAGCTGTGATACTGATTTTAATATATAATGTATATGAATTCAGTAGGGGCCTCCTTTCAGCTGATTTAAAGAATGATTTTCAGAGAATGTAACTATATTTTGCCTCTTTTTCCTCTATCAGACTGAACTCCAGGAACATTTGAGTCTAAAGCAGCTCATTGGCAATAATAAGTGTTAAGTATGATGTTGATCTCCCACCCAATGATCTCATGTGTAGAAGAACACTGAGCAGACGTCTGTAAAAAAATACAGCTCATAATCTCAGACTCCAACACACTTCTGTCCTTTAATTTGGAAAAAGGGTGTTTTACATAAATGTCATTGAGCCTCAACCATAATAAGGGTGAATGTATAGATTACAGTAGCTTTCCAAATGAAAAGAATATAATTTGGTTAATTTCATTATAATTTGCTGAATTGCAAAGCCCAGGCTGGGTTAAAAAAAAGATACATGGTGTATCTTTGGATGACTGGGGTGAAGCATGCAATATGTTGGACTTGATTTTAAATACTTCAGTCATTGAAATTCATCTCTGGCTTCACCATAAGCCTTTTATTCATTCTTTTACAACTTCACCTGTAGTAATTCAATCCATATTTTTAAACACTACAACAATTCTAACTACCCAGTACTCATTTGCTGAACTGCATAGTCCTACTAGGATCTCAACACTGGGTGAAGGCTGGGTGAAGATCTTAATTATTCTGTAAAATTAAATTGTAAATTATTATTTGGCTGGGCAGTTTGGATATTTAAGAGCATTTCTGGGGAAAGGAACTGCTATAAAATTGACTGCTGACTCTCTACTATGAGTGCTAGGATGAGTTTGTGTGTGACTGACCTTGACCTACTTTTCAAGGTCACCAAGGGAAAAACTGTATATTAGGTTTTCGGACATTTATTTGCTGTGTGCTGAAGCTGGGGCTTTCAAACTTGCTATGGTTGTTCACTACTATGAGTGCTAGGCTAACATTGTGTGCGAGTGTCCTTTATCTACTTTTCAAGGTCACAGAGGCAAAACTGTATACTAGTCTTCTGGACATTTACTTGTTGTGTGCTTGCTATGCTTGTTCTGTATTGAAATCTTAGGAAATGGTCATTTCGGTGGGAGCGTCTGGACCCCTGTGTCTATTTTTGTTTTACCTTGCTTTAGGTACTGGATTTATTTTTTTACTTTACCATTCAACATCAACAGCCACTTTCTCTGTATATTAGGATCTTTTAAGATGTACAAGTAAATCCCAAAAAAATATATTTCCATCTTCTACAAAAATTTATGACAGTCCTTTCCTGAAAACTCTCTCCAAAGACTTCAATTATTTATTTCTTTTTTAGACTATGTGATCATCTTATCTCAGCATATCATCACACCCTTAATCCCACATATTTTCCCCGCCTTAAATAAAAAAAGAATCAAAATGATGTGTTTCCTCTGGTTTTTCCCTCAAAGAAGGCCACAAGATCTATTCACAGCTGAACCCTTTACGATAGCACATACTAAGTGATGATCCCAGTGCTGATACACAAAATCCACATCATGATTGATTTATGGTTTGAATGTGGCTGACATGTTTTGAAAATAACTTAAACATGAGAGCAGTTTAATTCTCTTAAGTGGTCACAAGGGAGACAGAAATCTAAACTTGTTGAAGGTGTTTGGAATGAAGCCCATGGGTTTGGCCTGTGAACGAATAAACACAAAGAATACCGTTAGTCTCTGCAAGCCTTTATTTTGGGCCTGAAACCTTTAAGGTACTGAAAATGAAACAGAGCAAGAAAATGTTTCAAAGGCGATTTGTCTGCAATTGTTTTCAGTCAGAATGACTACCACCAATTGTTGAATACCTACCAAACATTGCAAAAAAGAAAAAAGAAAAGAAAAAAATGCTGCTGGAAGGAATATCCCAGTAAACTGTTGAGTTTCCATATTTACCCACCATTTGTCCACATAACCCTATCATTTAACCACAAAATTACCCCCTCTAAATTTCCAAACACATCGGTAGAAATAGCTGAGGTACCGCCAAAACCCAGAGATGCTTCGCATTTACATCTACAAGATTTTAAATATGTCTGATTCATGCACACAGAAGACCAACTCCCTGTAGATGTGACATTGTGGGATACAAGCTTAAAAACTCCCTACAATAGGGTTTGTTGTTCCTGATTCCAAGTCCCTCACTTGTTAAAAAAGAGTAACCTTTGTTAGCTCCAGAGTATGGTGCACAGTGGTGTAGTGGTTAGCATGTCTACCACATTGCAAGAAGCATGTAACCAGGCCCAGCCTGTTCTATGTGTGTGTATGTGTGTGTGGGTGTGAATGCAATTAATATGCAGTAACTGTATGCTTGCTTTCACTTAGGCAAAGAGCTATTTTGTTTTTTTGCTCGAT
>JBCNYG010000020.1:19224257-19237881 GCA_039654305.1 Porochilus rendahli
TTTTGGACTGTGGGAGGAAACCGGAGTACCTGGAGGAAACCCACGCAAGCACTGGGAGAACATGCAAACTCCACACAAAAACGCCCGAGCTGGAAATCGAACCCAGGACCTTCTTGTTGTGAGGCGGACGTGCTAACCACTACGCCACCGTGCCGCCCTCATAATATATTTTATTTATTTAATAATTATTTTTATTATTTATCTATTTGTTTATTTAATAACATAAATAAACAATCATTAAACATTATTTATTGTCCAATTTCCAATGCAACAATATAGATTTTAAAAAACCCAGCTCTTTCAGGCAGTTGATTTTAGTTAAGGAAGTTAAGGGCTTCTTTAAACCACTAAATATGCACTAATTTTAAAACACAACAGTCAATAGATTTCAAACGCTGGTCTTGGAGTACATCCTGCTCAATTTAGTGCTTTACTGCTCTTTGGTTCTAATTATTAATAATTTTGAGAACAGGAAAAGGGAAAATGTGCAAGACAGGGGTTACTCTAGTACCAGGGTTGGCAACCTTAAACTGTGGTGTTTAGCCTGAGGTTGAAACACTATAGAATTCCTATTCACAATATAAAACTTCTTCAGAAGGTATTTCTTCTTCAGAATTGTTGAAATGATTGAAAATTAAAATAAAATAAAAATTGCATTGTTATGCTCAGCTATTCATTTGATACATGCTAAGATGCATTTTTCACCCTCCCCACAGTGGTTTCTGTAGCTGGAGAGCCAGGTGCCCCAGGTGAGCCAGGTGAACCTGGACCTCCTGGACCTCCCGGACCCCCTGGTGAGAGTGCTGAAGGATTTCCAGGGCCTCAGGGACCACCTGGCCCCCCTGGACCTGCTGGCTACTCAGCACCTGGAAAGCCAGGTACCCCAGGTGGACCAGGCAAACCAGGTGCAAATGGATCACCTGGACCTAAGGGAGATACTGGTGCACCTGGACCTCAGGGACCAAGAGGTGCTCCTGGATCTTCTGGTAGCCCTGGGCCTGCCGGTCTATCTTCTACTGGCAAACCTGGACCAGCTGGTTTGCCTGGATCAGTGGGACCAAGAGGATCACCAGGTACTAAAGGACATCCAGGTATTCCTGGTGCACCAGGACAAAAAGGAGACAGAGGTATTGGCATTCAAGGGCCACCAGGTGAGACTGGTGCAACAGGACCTATGGGACCTGTAGGTGCACCTGGTCAGCCAGGTGTAGGTAAACCAGGTAACCCTGGATACCCAGGTGAGCCAGGTAAGGGAGGTTCACCTGGTCGTGATGGGGCACCCGGTCCTTCGGGACCAACTGGACCAAAAGGTAATACTGGAGCTCCTGGAATTGGAATGCCAGGTAAACCAGGTGAAAATGGTGCTGCTGGATTGCCAGGTCCTACAGGCCCTAAAGGTCCTCAGGGAGCAACAGGAGCACCTGGTTCTCCCGGTAGTCCAGGTTATGGCAAGCCAGGTGCTCCAGGTTTAAAAGGTGACACAGGTCCAGTAGGTAGCCCTGGTGCAACAGGTGAGAAAGGTGAGCCAGGTGCAAGAGGGCCAACAGGATACACAGGTGCAACTGGCCCAATGGGTCCATCTGGTTCTCAGGGTCCAAGAGGTTTCCCAGGAGAAAAGGGACCAGCTGGTGAAAAGGGTGAAACAGGTCCAATTGGGCCTCAAGGCTTTAAGGGACATAAGGGAGAACAGGGGCAACAGGGACCTGAGGGCAAATCAGGTTACCCAGGTGCAACAGGCCCACAAGGCCCAAGGGGAGCTACAGGTGCTCCAGGTAGCAAAGGAGATACTGGCGCAACAGGTGCAACTGGTGCTCCTGGAGCAACTGGACCTGTTGGTCCTAAGGGTCATACAGGAAATGCTGGAACACCTGGCGAGCAAGGGCCTGCAGGTGCCCCAGGGGCAAGAGGAGCTACTGGACCTTCTGGTCCACCAGGTGCCCCAGGAGCTAAAGGTCACCCCGGTCTTCCAGGCTCACCTGGCCCTGCGGGTCTTGCTGCTAAAGGAATTCCTGGACCGCAAGGTCCACCAGGTCTTCCTGGATCAGATGGTGCCCCAGGTGAAAGTGGACCACCTGGCCCTCCTGGCCCACCTGGCCCACCTGGTGAGGTAATTATTGCAGAAAGTAAAGGGACTTTTGTCAAGGAACCTTTTATCAAGAGCCCAGTATCTGCTTTTACCGCCTTAACTACAACACCTTATCCTACTGCTGGTAGCCCTATTAAGTTTGAACAAATTGTTTACAATGCTGAGAATCACTATGATCCTGATACCGGTATTTTCACCTGCCAGATTCCTGGAATTTATTATTTTTCATACAGCATGCATGTGAATGGAGCTAATGCTTTGGTAGCACTGTACAAAAATGAAGACCCAGTCATGTTCACTTATGATGAGTACAACAAGGGCTTCCTGGACCAGATGTCTGGTAGTGCTGTCCTTCAGCTTAATGAGCAGGATACCGTTTATGTCCAGATTCCTGATGATGAGGCAAATGGTGTCTTTGCTGCTGACAATGTCCACTGCTCCTTCAGTGGTTTCCTGATTGCTTCTACGTGATGCAGTCATCCAGCCATACCATAACTTTTAAAGCTCCTTACTATTTCTCAGACAACAAAAATATCCAAGCAGGTTGTTCTTTGGTTTTGAGAAATAGAAGTATCTTGACTTGAAAATCCCAAGCAGTGGGTACCAAAAAGAAGGACATAATTTATGTAACAGGCTATCAGGGACATAAAGGCAGTTAAATACATAAACAGTCATCTTTATTTGCTTTTAGGGTGGAGAAAGCATGTGAAGTTTAATGATATCCTGATTCTTTTTCTTTTTTTAATTCTTTTGTTTTCTAATTTGAAAGGGTGATTTTCATTTTTATCTATTTTTATAAACCTTGTTTTTGGTAATGTTACCTAATCAATTACACAAAATGTAGGGTGTTCCTGATATATTAACTTCTTTGATTAAAACATTGTGAAATTGTCATACCTTTTATTACGAAACACTCAAGACATCCCAATCTATTCTAAATGTTATACATTAAAACATAACTGTACTTTGTAAACCACAATGATGAGAATAAACTGTCTTAAAGATATTTGATTTGTTGTGTTGGTTATTTGGCTTGATATCATAAGCAAAAATAAGCTAGTGCAGCAAATCCTGCCAAGATAATCATCTAAATAAATAAATACAGTAAGTATCTCTATAAGTACCAAATTTGTTCAATTTTTATGGTGGTAGCGCAATCATTCCTTCCTCATAGCCCAGGGTTCCTGTGACTCTAAAAGTGCTACTATTTACATCTACCATGGCCAAGTTAGTTTTCTATCCTTATTATGTGTAAACCAAAGTTTATATATACAATAATAATATCAGACCTTGTGTGTTGGTGTGGACCATAGTTTAAACTGAATATTTCTTGTTCTAGGTGTATATAAGTAGTCTAAATATCTGGGGAGATTCGGGGAGTGTCCCTTGGTAAGCATGTTAAAAAGGTTATTGGTCAGTCAGGCAGTCAAATAGAAGCTGCAGGGTGGAGTTCAACCAAGCAAGTGATAGCCGCAAGCCACAGGAACCCTGAGGCACTATCATCATATGGCTGAGTCGAAGGACCCTGGGGGTGGAAGAAATTTAAATGTAGAGGTGTTACAATCATAATTGTGGGACTAGGCTAAATAGCATCTATCCCCAGTGAAAGCCATAAGCATACTACACCCTTTAGCATCCAGAAGGCGCAGTCATTGTGCAAACTTAGAACAGAAATATTGGGTGAAAACACACCCTTCCTGTGGTCTCCACTTAAGAAGTCAATATGGGAGTGTAGGAATGGAATGGCATGGTATAAAAATGTTTTAGGCTGCTGCGGAAAGACTAAAAACATCCCAGGGCTGTCTGTTGTCATCACATTCATACTTATAAAGAACTTGGGTTTAGACATGGGTTTTGAATAGGAAAAAAATATTAGGGTGATATATCAGCACATCCATTTGAATGATGGCTAAAAGGTTTGTATTATAGACTCCAGATGTAAACCATAAATTACCTCAGTAAGGAAGAGCTTAATAAGGAAATAAGGAGGAAGAGAGGGGGTGTCAAACAACAAGGGTCACAAACATCAGTCCAAGAGGTAGCATTTGGAAATCCTTAAATATTCAGAAGAGTCAAACATCGATACCAAAAAATTATGCATATCTTATTGGACTCATTCTCATAGGTTATTGTTTCAATAGAAACAGGTTACTTACATGATCTTTTAGAATGGAAGAGAAATGTAATTAAAGTCTAATAATAAAGAGATTTTTTTAAATCATGTTAGTAACAAGGACAAATATGTAACTATTCATGTAAGGCTTTATGTTAGAAGTTTATTTAATGGTGATGTAAGACGTCTCCATAAAAAATATATACATTTTTAGTTTAAACACATTTCATCAACAGGTTCATTCACAACAGTTTACAAAAGTACTCATCCACTTGACATTTTTCCTGTTTTATTACATTACAGTGAAATGGGGGGAGGTGTTTAATTTAAAAGAAAAGAATCAACATTAAATCCACTCACTCTCACTCACTCATTTTAAGACTCCTTAATACTATTAGGGTCAAGGGGAGGCCTTATTTACAGAAAAATATAAGAAAGCATGTTACATTTACATTACATTTCACAAAAAGGCATGTGGTAGACTAATAGCAAATATATGGAGCTGAAGCAGTTTTGCTTCAAGCATTTTCTTTATTTTGAAGGTTGTTGGAATTGTGTAAATCAACTGATAAAAATATCTAAATATCAATTTTAATTCCATGGTGTAATGCAACAAAACAGGAAAAATGCCAAGGGGGTTAATACGTTTGCAAGCTACTGTATATTCACTTTGATAAGTGGATTCCTACATTACCATAATGCCATTTGTCGATCTGAGGATAAAAGCGCCAAGGAGATTTGGCCCTCCCTTTATGTCTTCCTACTAAAGAGTGACGCAGAAGTGCTTCGGCTCTTTCTCAGTCAAAGCTTGGACACTAACCAGCTGAGCCAATTCTCTGCCTTAACTTTGTCATATAGGTGGAACTTTGCATCAATTAAATGGGCGCACACTTTTTTGCTTCTACTAAACTTATTTGAAACTGCTTTAGGAATGTCTTCCTGTGATGTCAGTGCAGCAAACAACCATTAACCACTAAGTCACTTAGTACATCAGGAAGATTTCAACATAAAAATATATGAGATGTGTTGCAGTGGAGATACATTAAATGTTTGAGATGTAGGATTTAGTTTATTGTATACCGAAATGCCCCTACCTTTCCACGCATGTATTAGAATGTGTGGTGGCTGTCGGGTCCCTGCAGCATACTTCAAAGCCGTTTCTTCAAAATTCAGATTCAGCAAACACTGATTCTGTCCTTCCGTTCTTCTTCATTTTCAGTGCAGTGCAATGTTTCATATTCCTGCTGTCACTTGCAAAAATGCAACAGGTGCTCACTATTGATTTGTCCCTGTAGTGGCACAATATGGCAGGTACAGTTTGGCTACTGTAGTGGCACAATATGGCAGCTCGGTGTAAATACAAGGGGTACCTTGTTTACTCACTCACTCAATCACTCATTTTCTAAACTGCTAAATCCTATCAGGGTTGCGGGCAGGCTGACGCCCATCTCAGCTATCACTGGGCAACCATTCACACTCACATCTAGAGGCAATTTGGAACAGCCAATTAGAATAACATGCATGTCTTTGGACTGTGGGAGGAAACCAGAGTACTTGGAGGAAACCCACCCAGCACGTAAAGAATTTGTAAACTCCACACAAAAATGCCTCAACCCGAGGAGCTTCTTGCTGTGACTGACATGCTAACCACTCCCTTACTGTGCCACCCGCTATACATAGTTACAAATAATTATATCCATCCATCCAGCCCTACATCCATTATCTGTACTACTTATCCATCAAGGTTGTTGGAAAACTGGAGGCAATCCCAGCTGTTTTTGAACGAGTGGTGGGGTACTTCCTGTAGAGGTTGACAATCTATCGGAATGCTAACAAAGACACAAATAACAGTCCACACACACATGTACAACAATGGGCAATTTAGAGTAGCCAGTTGACCTGAACTGAATGTCAGTGGCTTCTGGAAGGAAACCAGCATATCCAGAGGAACCTCAAGCAGGCAGGGACAGAAAGGTTCCTGCTCGCCATGGATCGAATCCAGAACTTTCTTGTTGTGAGGTGATTGTGCTCACCCCTAGACTACCATGCCACCCACAAGTAATTATACACTAATTGCATACATATGAATACTCTATGTTATATAATATTCCATTTCTGCAAATAAATTCATCTAATTATTACAGAATGCATATTTAAGGTTAATGGCCAAGTTAAAAAAATGTTAATTAGCTGAAAGGTTTTTCAGCTCCAGGATTTTTCTTACTCAACCACTCATTTGCAGAACAGCTCACTCCAACTAGGGTTGCAGGGAGGGTATTGTAATCTTTGCATCTGTTTACTTTTCATCTCATTAACAGTTCTCATGACTGCAATTAATTTTTTTGAGCATGCACCAAATGAATAAATAGAAATGAAAATGAGTAAATGGTGATTACTCACCCTGGCTCACCAATGGCTTATCAACTGTTATTATAACATCTAAAAGATCTGTTGAAAAGCTTTCCCAGTCCTTTGACATTAAATGACTTCTATGAAGCAGTTGCTGAATTTGAATCTTAATACTTCTTAACACTCATCAGTTGGCAGCACCACAAGGTGGTGCTGTAGTGCATATATCATTAGATGTTCAGAGTGTATTTATACATTGCAAAGGTTTGTGCATAAATCAACCAAATAGTCAGTTGCATTCAGTTTGGTTGGAGAAAGCAAAATCATGTTAGTATATACTAGAAGAGGGCAGAGTACACCCAGGACAGCTCGCCAGGGCAGAAACATGCTGACAGAAACCCAATGGCCTACTCTTAACGAACGACAACGTTTTTTTTTTTTTTATGCATCTCACCACAGACAGTAAGAGACATGACTGACCTCATAACCCAGTTAACTGCACTGGTGGTATTACAGAACCACACACTGTATTTTTTATCCATTCATATTTACGTTTAGTACTACAGAGTGACCAGAAAACATTTTCCTGTCCTTATTTCTGGAACAGCAGGAGCAGCCGTTATGGCAGCCATGGCCTAACAGTTAGACAAGTGGCTTTGGGACTGAAAGGGTGCTGGTTCGATTCCTGAACCAGCAGGAAAAATGTGTGGAAGTGGGGAGTGAGCTGAACCTTCCCTTCCTCTACCTTCATGGCTGAAGAGCCCTTGAACAAGACACTGAACCCCCAACTGCTCTCCAGGCACCCTAGTGTGTGGTAGCCCACTGTTCCGTGTGTGCTCATTTTGGATGGGTTAAATACAGAGGCAATAATTAAAAAAAAAAAAAATTCAATCTTTAGATTCCTCTTTATTTATTACCCTTTTTTAAACTGGTTTCTTAGTGAAGCACCTTGAACTGTGACATTCTCCATCCACAGAATTTATCACATAAAAAAACAGCGTTGCCCCTGAGTGTTCCAAATCACCGACACAGGAGACTCTCTCCGTTATTATTTATTAGACAATATTTATCATATCAACTACTGCTTTTTTCCCCTGGTTAAATGTGTATTTTATGTGCAGCATAAAAGAGAGAATTATACATAAAATAATAATAACAATATATTAGAATGAGTGTATTCTTGTAATAATACTAAACTTGTGGTTTAATTAGAGGCAGAATTTTTTTTTATTGTCAGAGCACATTTTATAGAAAATCTATCAACACTTTTTCATTATATAATATATGGAAGTGTACTAGAGCCACTTATTAGTCCACCATGGACAGCTGGACTTACATTAGGCAAATTGGAACTACCAGGTAGCCTTGAGAAAATTGGAGTTCCTGAAGGAAATCCACATAAGCATGACACTGCTGTGAGGAGGACATGCCTACCACGACACCTTCAGAAATCATTTCTGAGAGATCTGAGCTGTCTCAGTTTAAAGTCAGTTGTCAAATTGGGATGTTTGTAAGTGATATTTCAGAATTGACTTTGATAATAAAACGTTGGTAAACAATCACCACATCACCAGACCAGTATCCATGCAATAAAATTGATTTCTGCCTTTTTCTTCTCGAATAATTTCTGAATTGTTTCCCTGAAAAAAGATTTTATATTTTTTTTATTCTGACTTTAGACTCCAAACCCACCTCCATGTATGCAATAATTTCCCGAACCGCTTAAACCTAATTAGGGTCACGGGGAAGCTGGCGCCCACCTCAGCCGACTCTGGGCTCTTGGCACACCCTGGACAGCTCGCCAGGCCATCGCAATGCAACCTACTCTTGACGAAAGAAAGCAATGCTTCTTCTCCACTTCTCATCATAATAGTAATCCAGCACCCTACCTACAGGCCACCACTGCCCCTCATCATTTAATCTTTTCCATATCTTGCATTAGGATCATTACAGTTTTGCATTTATTACATCAAATAGATTTCTTTTCTGAATTGTTTTTAATGCTGATGAAAACCAATGACACCATTTCAATCCACCAGGTCTTTTACCCAATCACAGCTATATCCATGATCAGGTACTTTTCCCAGTTTACCAATATTAATCCACTCGTTTCAAATTTAGAACTGCAGCAGTAAAACATCTTAACCGCAAGTGTAGCTTTGTCTGCCAAGCAGTATAAATGAATATGAGTACAAGACAGTAACTTGAATGAGTTAGTTCAACTCATTGCTTCCTGCTGCAGAAAGCTCAATAAGCTCCAGACTGATGAACCATTATACTCAAGTGTACAAAGCCCAGAAAACTCTACCCACCTAACATAAGGATTTTTTTTTTCTTAACTTAAGCTCTTTTTTCCAATCCATTTGGGTCTAGATTTCTCCTAGGCACAAATATTGGTGGAGTCCATTAGAACACTGTAAGCCTACATGGGTAAAGTAACCAGATAGTTTTGAACATGAAGAGGCTCATAATGTCATTATTAGTGTTTAAGATCTAAGAGTGAAAAAAGATAAGTCGCACATGAGTCATGAAGAAGTACATTTCAAAGGTACTTTTAACACTACTTTGGAAATAGCCTTCTACTTTTGTAAATGTCAGAAGACATTTCCCTCATGAATTAATTGACTACATGCACTGACTGAGCAGCTGCATCAGCGACTAGAAGAAAAGGGTAAACACAGAGCTGTATCACTGAAAGAATTCTTTTCGTGTTTTTGGCCCAAACACATGGTTTACTTTGACGTGGTTGTTTGACCTGCACAGTTACAGTAAATGCAAGTCAATTCTTTAACTCATTACTGGACTGACATTGATAATTTTTCTCCCTGAATACAATATGAACCCAAAACATGAGGAAATGTCTCCCAATTTAAGACACTTTAAAACAAAACTATTTCAGCATTTTATTAGCACAACCAGATTGATGAGGCACACAAACTGAATGACCAGCTTTATGATTGGTCTTGATCTAATAACAGTTGACTGGTCAAGAAGTCTCATTCCAAACCAGACAATGAAAAATGTAAAGATGCACATAGAATGATGGTTTTATGAATATTCTATAATCTTAAAAAAAGTACATGAAAAAAAATTATTAAACCATTATTGCTAACCTAATTCAATTCTCTCAGCAGACAGAGTCCTGTGACAAGATGCCAAGTCTCCAAGCCAAATAATTCCTAAATTAAGAAATGTTTTTAAAAAAATTCAGGCCTGGGTACTACTACTGATTTCAATGGGTATATACATCTCTATAAGAGAGAGAGAGATCCTCACATTTTCAACATTGGTTAAATACACATACAACTAACAAGCAGATAAACTGATTAAATTCACACAGAGACACCTTTTCTTTAATCCTTTATTTGTTTTTTGTGCCCGTTGAAGTTGAATTCATACTTCTGTACGCAAAGTTACATTCCGTTTAAAAACCAGGTAGTGTCAGACCTTGAGTATTTACAGCAAACTGTCATCTATATGATTGCACTGGCAACTTTTATATATACTTGCACAGCATTGTAGGAAAAACGAACCAACAACAACAAAAACAAAAAAACTAACTGTATTAGTCATCACAGGTCAACATGTTGGATCTACAGCAGGGTTAGAAGAGGGTCAGACGTTACCTATACGACTGCAAAAAGTTTAAAAAGGTTAAAGACATGAAGCCTATACAAGCACACAGTGCTGCCGGATTTTAGCGGTGCTGCTGGTGTAATATTTGAGCACCCGTTCTAAAACGATAACATGTGATTTGTAAAAACAGACCGCAATTCGATCTGGGATTCATCAACATGCCTCGTTTGCTTTTTGGTAGCACCGCTTTCCTAGCATGCACCACACAAACACACACACACACGCACGCACTCACGCACACAAAAAAGAAAAAAAGAAAACTAAATTATATGGCACCAATTACTTCAACTAACATTGCAATTTCCTAAGAAGGATTACAGGTAAGAAAGTTGCAGGGAAAAAATTAAAAAATACTGCATCACACACACACATTCACACTCACACACACGCAATACTGTAACAAACAATTGTAGGAATTGAAGTACGGTGCCTTTCATGCTACAATCAGAGATCCTTCCTTGGAGCACCACAGAGACATCAGATGGAGAACCGGATGAAATTATGGAGGGGATTAGGACTTTGAAAGGTCGTTAGTTGGTTGTTTTTTTTGTACAAAAAGCCTCCGTGGTTCAGCCCCTTATTACTTCATTAAAAAGCCGTCATCACCTGGTGAACCTTGTTATTCTTCAGCTGCAGCAGGTTGAGCATCTGAGCTCTCAGCTGGCGCCGGGGCTGGAGCTGGGGCCGGTTCTTCAGTTGGAGCTTCTTCTGGTTTTTCTTCCGCTGGCGTCTCGGCCTTTTGCTCTCCGCTTGTTTTTTTCTCCTCGTTTGCGTTTTGCTCATCAGCTGTGGCCCCCTCGGCTGTTTCATCTTTCCCCTTCTCTTCTCCTTCGGATGCTTCTGGCTTAGCCTCCTCAGATTCAGCTTTATCTTTGCCTTCCTCAGTCGGAGCGGCTGCTTCCTCAGTCTCGGTTTCCTTCTTGGCACTCTTCTTAAAGGAGAAGCCACTGAGTTTGAACGGCTTTTTAAAGGAAAAGCGCTTCTTCTGCTTGACAGGTTCGCCACTCCCGGATGCAGAGCTGTTTTCTTCCGGTTTGCTTGAGTCCTCACCATTGGCCACCGGAGCACTTTCGGCAGCGCCTTCCTCCGTCACCTTCTCAGCTGCTCCATCTTCAGCCTTCGCCTCCCCATCGGCGGCGTGCTTGCCATTGGCCTGGACCTCCTCAGCCGCACCGTCTGCCGTAGGGGAGGCATTGCCATTTGTCTTAGCATGCCCATTTTCCTATAAAAGAAGGAAGAAGTCCAAAAGTCATTTTCACATTTGTACAGGCTATCAACCAATCCAACCCCCAACCAAGCTTAAGGGCTGCATCTTTCTGGTTGGAATCTCATTTGAGGCCCTGAAAATTCCATATTCAGTATACTCTGTGCTTTCTCTGCCCACACACACAAACAGTTGAACTCATCAGCTCATGACCAACTTTACTAGCCACGTTTGAACTGAGAAATTAAAAATAATTTAAAAAAAAAACAGATTTTCGAACAGTTTTCAAAACTTACAGATACAATACTGTACCAAAATGGTTGTTAAAGAACAAAAGTTTAACCCCCCTCCTTCTCACACTCAAGAACTGATGAATGCATACAGTGTACATCCTACATGTAAGTTTAAGTTTTTTTGGTATTGCCTTGTTTGGACTGTATTGCAGTCAAAAAAATAAATAAAAATCCCCAGATCATCATTTACAGTTGTTCTTCCAAATGCTTCTCTGTTGGAGATCCCTTTAGGAACCACACTGCGACACAAACAGTTGCTCCAAAAACCCTAAATGTATTTATTAGTCTTTAAGACAGATTTGCTTGCTCAGAAACAACTGAAGAAATGAAATCAACAGTACACCAGCACCGACCCACAGTATTAGAATTTTAGAAACCTGAACTGAATTTGATTCCAATTAATCTGAATCTTCATAAAAAAAAAAAAAAAAAGCTTTCTGGAAAAGCCTCCTGCAACCCAAACGGTTGCTAAAAGAACCCTGATTTTAACAACAACCACCTCCCAGCCCCCCTAAAGGACCCTCCATGTTTAAACAGTGAGACTGGAGCACAGATTTTTGGATCACATCTCTGTACTGATTATGATTCATGCAATCAGACTTGCTGTGCAGCAGAGAATTTTGGTTCATTTCCCCAAATTGCGTCTGATTGCAATGGATTTGCAGTGGATTTGCTCGCCACGTGGGTGAAGCCCAGTGTCTGGATGGAAGCTCTTGCTGTCTGAATTGAGAAATGCAAGATGGAGGGTTAAAAACCACAGCAACGCCACTTCACCAAACCCATTGTGCTGGAATGATCCGAGTCGCAATCCAGCACAAACCCGTGGCATAAAAAAACAGGCTTAAAAGGGCCACTTTGCGCAAAAAACGGACCCAGATTCCCCCTTTAGTCTGTAGATGGGGTTGATTTCTAAATTAAATCAAGGCGTGGTACTTTCATGGCTCTGCACGCGCGACGCCAAACAGCTTAACAAAAGCCACCGACCTGCTCCTTATCTTTCCCTTTTACACAACCATACTCACCTCCAACTCAGATTTAAACCCAAAATATAACGAACACACACTTTTCACAATAAATGCAGGTTTGCATGTGAGCTGAATTACAAGTAAGTACCTGGAACAATGCAATGTGGCATTTATGCGATAGACTGGAATCAAACAGTCCATGCATGCACGCGCGGATTAAATGTCTTGGCTAAATATCATAAATTAGCACAAAATGTGATTTTCTTTCAAACAGCTGTATTTATAAACGCTGTTTCTTTCTAAACCAGCGAGTCTTCATTGTTCATTTTTCATCACAGCCTTTGAGGGATGCTGCTTCCCTCCCATCGCCCACACAGTTTTAACATCCACATATTAGCTCATATTAATATCTTTTTTCCCTCTCTGAGTGTTGGTTACCTGTCCGTTTGCTTTTTCTGCAGCGGTTTCCTCTTTTGCGCCGTTTTTAGCCACTTGAGCTCCCATGCTTTCACCAAAATTCACGCACAACAAAGAAACCCCGAATGAATGAATGAACAAAGAGCGACGGACCGCACGAGCGCCTTCTTCTTCTTGTTCTTCTTCACCGCCTTTTCAACCAATAAAAACACGAAATAAACACCGTGACGAAAACCCGGGATAGAAGTACACACGCGGAAGGAAAAGAACACTAAATACTTCCGAAAATAATTAGAGAGAAGAGATATGGGGATATATATAAAAAGCTAATGAAATTGTTTCTTTTGTTAATGAGATGCGACGTACAACGCCCTAAATTTCATCACCGAATAGAAAAAGCAATACCAACCAATCAAAAGTCGGATTTTAAAAGAGGGCGGGATTTCAGAGGGAAATGGGCGGAGGACACGCAGGACAGCAACTAGTGATAGATAGATAGATAGATAGATAGATAGATAGATAGATAGATAGATAGATAGATAGATAGATAGATAGATAGAT
>JBCNYG010000020.1:19314098-19328306 GCA_039654305.1 Porochilus rendahli
AAGATAAAACCAGAACCTGTTCCTAAAGATAAAGTAAAACCAGAACCTGTTCCTAAAGAGAAGATAAAACCAGAACCTGTTCCTAAAGAGGAGATAAAAACACAACCTGCTTCCAAAGAAAAGGTCACGCCTGTGGCTTCTCCCAGAAAAGGTATTTTTGTTTTGTCTATTTTCTTGTTTGAACACCAAGTTGAAAACTAAACTGCCAAATGGAACCATGCATTAAAGAAAACCACTATAACTAAAAAGGAAAAATCTTTAGAAAGGTATTTCTGTTTCCGAAATCAGTTAAAGCAGTAGGCTAGCCGTAAGTGACTTCCTGTGCTATAACAAGTTCATTTAACACTTTATGCTGAGTTTTTAAATGTATTTTTTAATTATCGATATATAATCTTTCACCTATTCAAACGCTGCTGTCTAGTTTAATAATATTTTTGTTTGACAGATACAGAATATAAATTATTGTCATCACTGCCATGTGCTGATGTCATTCATCATGCTAAAATTCCTGGTTACTTACTTTCTTAACCACCAGTTTCAGTATTGGACATTATGAATAAAGAAAAAAAAAAAGTTAATAGCATTTGTCTTAAGTTTAATTTTCAAAATTACTTTGCGTTTTTCAGCACTCCTGCATTTTCCTGAGAAGTCTCAGGTCCAAATGTGAATATAAATATAACCTTAGCAGACAGGAGGAAGTTAACCGATGTCACTGTAAAAAGGAAACAGATAATCGAAGGAGCAGAGATGCTCCCTGCCTCCTATTTAATCTACTGACCATTGTTTGCTTTAAATGTGTTGCTGCAATACTTTGCATGTAATATAGTGCCTTACCCAATCCATCGTTTTATTATGGTGGGGGGTGGGAGGCGATGGGGTTTCACCAGGTGATGGGTAGCTGATTAAAAGTTTGAAAATGAGCTACCTAGCTGGTATAAATTTTTAACATATCACTTCCATCGAGGGCGAGGTAGATGACTTTCAAATTTAAATTGAAAGATATTTTGTTATCCTGTCACCCTTTTCAGTTTATCACAGCAGAGGGTGTGCAAAATTTTTTAGCACTAATAGGGATCTACATCTGTGAAAGAGGGCTTTCTGGATGGAACAAAGTGTACATTTCTACATATTGCTGACACATTTAACCAAAGCAAGAGGGTACAGGATACAATCGAGCAGTTGTGGGTGAATAGTCTCGCTCAAGAACAGAACTGAGGTAGTTTGCCAGTGCTGTGGTTTAAACATTTCTGAATCCTTCTGGTCAGTAGCCCAAAGCCTTAACCCCTGAACAAGCACTTTGGCAGTGTTGTTACTACATCATTGCATGGATCATTAAACCTGGATTTGTAAAACCTTGATCAGAGGCTTAACCCTTGTTTGGAGCTTATTTCTGCAGAGCCATGGATTCTTGGTTGGTGTGAAAAAAAAAAGCTTTACTCAAAGTCCAATTGCTTAGTGCCACAAAAAGTTGAATTCCAAATAGCTATTTTAAAGTTTCAAAGGCTGAAGTCGCTAAAAAGGGCATCCCTTTAAAAAAATGTATAATTAAAATATATAAAAAATTTTCCCCTCATTGATGGCAACTGTGATTTAAACTTTGAAACCAAATATGTGTTCTATTAAGAATGAATCATACATTATTATTGTAAACTTTCAGAAACTGAAGTTTCTAAGGAAAAGGCTAAACTGGAACAAATGAAAGGTATGAGTACCATTAATAATTTAATAAAAATGAATAAAAAACAAACTTTTAATACCATGTATAAAATACAGATGGTAAAAAATGATCTAGAAATGTAATTGAAAGAAAAGAATTGTAATTTGTGAAAAGTGAAAGAAGCAGAATTAGATAGGATGTACTACAGATATCGCTTGACAACATGTGGCATCTTGTCACCTGACAAAATGTTTGAGAAATAAACAATGTTTAAATCCAATGTGAAAGTGCTTAATGGAAATAATTGCTTAAAACTGTCAAGGTAAAACATGAAACATTCAACAATTAAAAAAAAATGTTTTAGAGGTTGAAGTCACCAGAGAGAAGGCTAAACCAGAACCACTAAAGAAAGGTATGTGCGTGTAATGAGCGGTATCATTTACATAAATGAATTATTCATATTTTCAGACACTGATTTTTAGATTAATTTGTAGAACATGAAGCAAAAATAAATAAATAAATTATTATAAAAAACTACTTCTATTTATTTTTTTATCCTCTTTCATTTCTTCACTGAATCCCTTGTACTCACTAGTTGGTTTTTGCATGCTATTTGGCTTTTTTTGTGGCTAGTGTGTTTTCACCTGGTAGAATAGTTTTTCTTTGATATTTTGACTTCAATTAAAAGCTTAAGCTTTTCTCCTTATTTTACTTTTATCTGGTAATTGCGCTTTTGCTTTATAGATTAGCATTCAGACTACCGTTCAGGACCGATCAGGTGCTTTGACTGCATTCTCTTATCTTCCTGTCACAAGAATAAAATAAAATAGGACACTATTATTGTGCTTGCTATCTTACTTAAAATAATTAGTGAACTACTGTCAATCAACTACTGTCTACTGTTTATTTATTTATTTATTTGTAAATTCAGAAATTATGGGATTTTTTGCTATTTAATTTTGCTAGTTAAAGATAACTTGATCTCATATTGAAGTTGTGGTAAATGCTTGTGCAGGTACACAGGGGTCCACTAGAGGGCTGTGTAATTATAATTTCTGTATATGGGCAAATGTATTCGAGGATGGATCAAAACGTAATGCCTCTTCAGTCACCACGTTTATCTTTAAATACAGCAGTGTGCAGTGAAGATTATACACCACCACTTTTGACTTAAAGGGCACCTAATAAAAAAAGTAAAGAATTACTTTTTTTGGTGAAAATGTATTGAACAATGCAAATCCTAATAATAGTCAATGAGAACATTGCTTACAGTAGCATTGTTCAATATATTTTCGCCAAAAAAAATTATAAAGAAGTCATTTTTTACTTTTTATTAGGAGCCCTTTTAGACAAAATTGGTGGTGTATAATCTTCACTGCACACTACTGCATAAGCTGTTTATAGCCTAAGCTTGCCTGTACACAACATTACTGTTAAATTTACTCATCATTACTTTTAATATATTTATGCCATTGTTGAACCTAAGTGTCAAATCCAGTTTGGAAATATTTTGGAATCTGTTTCCTGATCCATGACAGATTATTAAATATCAGCCAGGTCTTTAAATCTGAAACCAAACAGGCTGTCCTTAATTATCCCAGACAGATGTGGGTATGTGTTGTATGACCCAGAGAGAAAGGTTTCATCCAAGGAATGGCACCACAGTGGTTCTCAACGTCCCAAAAAATCCAGATTGGCACAGAAGATGGTTATAACAGTGTTTTGGGACATACTCTAGAGCATTTTTATCATTAAGTTTTTGGATAACATAGTTATACTTTTATCTGGATTTTTAAGATTTAAGAAGTTTTAAGACTTTCATATAAACTTTGATTTCTTTCCACAATTAAAGTGGTCAAGGCAATTATCATATTATTGATATAAAAACAGCCCTGTAGCAATAGATCAAATAAAGCCTTAATATTTCCCCTCTGACAGAGGCAGACGTTGTGAAAGAAACACAGATCCCTGTGGTGTATCCCAGTGCTAAAGGTACACCTTTTTTCTTTAAACTTTCTGAGCATCACTAATTTAGTGTATTTATTACATTAGTTTTTAATCCCGTTAGATGCTGAGTACTAAGAGGTTAAGTTTTCTACAGGAAAACATTTAAATAAACTTGTTTAAACACATTACACACTGATCAGTCATAACATTCAAATATTATAACCAGTAATAGGTGAAGTGAATGACGTTCAGTGATTATCTTGTTAAAGTGGCACTGGCCAAGGAGTGGGATTAGACAGAAAGTAAAGTTTTCAAAGTTGATGTGTTAGAAGCAGGAAAAATAAGCAAGTGTAAAGATCTGAGTGAGCTTGAAAAGAACAATATTGTGATGATTAAGCTGGGTCTTTTTGTTTTGTTGTTCATCCATCGCTAATGACGATGACCAGGACAAACTTCGTGATGATAAAAGTGCAGGATGATTGAATGTAGGCATGGGGTAAAAGAGATAAAAAAAATAGTAAACTCTTTGAGGCTTTCCTTGAACCTTTTCTTGGGTCCTCGAACAGGCTCTCTTGCCATACTTTAGCTCAGCCATCCATGCGACACATATGTCCCACCCACCTGAGCTGTGCCTTCTTAACCAGGGTGTGAATACTTGACAGCTTTGCTAAACGTAAGACTTCGGTATCAGGAACTTTGTCCTGCCACCTTATTTTTAGCACTTTGCGCAGGCAATTCATGTGATAGTTGTTCAGTTTCTTGGTGTGTCGCTGGTATACTGTCCAGGTCTCACAAGCACAGAAGAGGATGGTGAGGATCAGTGCATTGTAGACCTGCAGTTTTGTCTCAAGCCTCAGGCCTCTTCTGTCCCAGATGGATGATTTTAGGCGATCAAAGGATTGACTAGCTTTGGAGAACCGTAGGTCTACCTCATCATCGATGTTAGCTGCTCGATTGATGGTGCTCCCCAGGGTTAACTAACTTCTCCATGTTCTTCAGATCTGCGTTGTTTACACAAATGTGGGGCTCAATGTGAGCACCTCAGTCTTCTGTGCGTTGTTGGTGAGGCTGAAGGCTGGCAAGCACTAGCAAAGGAGTCTAGGCTTGCTTGCATCTGCTTGTCTGAGTAGGAGCCAAGGCAGCTCCCATGGCGTGGAATGTCAGTTTTAGAAGTCAGTTTTAGAAGTTGGAAGCAGTAAAATTAAACAAGCATAAGGATCAGAGTGACCTTGAATAGGACCACAATGTGATGGCTAATTGACGACTGGGTCTATTCATCTCCAAAATGGCAGTTTTTTTGGGGTGTTCCTGGTACGTAGTGAACATGGGTATCATGGGTGTCCAAGGCTCACTGATGTGTGTGGGCTGCAAAAGCTACGGTGTCTGGTCAGATCCCACAGAAGAGCTACAGCAGCACAAAGTGGAGAAACTGTTAATGTTGTCTATGATAGAAAAGAGTCAGAACACACAATGCATTTCACCTTGCTGTACATGGGGCGCGAAGGTGCAGTCCAGTCAGGTGGTTTTAATGTTATGGCTGACCAGTGTACATATGTTGAAAATGCAATGAATTAATCCAGTATGGCGTTCAAACACGTACGGATGTAACTGATGTACATTGAATAAATGTATTGGAATTGATAAAGAACTGTCTATGCACACAGATATCGCCATGGAAGTGGAGCTCCTGAAAGCCATCAACCAAAAACTGTCCATTCTGGATGTATTAAGGAAAGACATTGGTGAAATAAGAACTGATCTTGAGGTCACTCAAAGCCAAATCGATCAGCTACGGATGGACAATCGGACCCTCAAAGGTTTGGGAATTAAATAAAGACTTTCAGTATATTCACAGAAATATTCTCATGTACAGTATATTTAATATTTATAAAGGATTTAAATGAATTACAAAAGTGACCAAATAGTTTTGTCATATTAATTATCCGATGGTTTTTTTTTCATATATATATGCTGTTTATGTAGCATCTAGTTGTGTACCCTTTATTGTTCTTGACTTTTTGCATGAAGTTTCCCAACCCAGCAGTAACAATAGGGTGTTTAAAACCCATCCGTATGCTGTACCTGTTACACTTGAACCACAGGAACATATAACATAGACTGTTGTGTTTATGGATGGCACATTGGCATAGTGGTTAGCATGTCTCCTTCACAGCAAGGAGGTCCTAGGTTCAATTCCCTGGCTAAAGTGTTTCTGTATGGAGTTTGCATGTTTTACCTGTGCTTGCATGGGTTTCCTCCAGGTACTACAGTTTCCTTCCTCAGTCCAAAGACATGCACATTAAGCTAATTGGCTGTTTGAAATTGCCCCTAGGTATGGGTGTGGATGAAAGGTCAAATGGCTGTGTATATTGTCTCGCAATGGTTCACGGACTCTTCAGGTTGTACCCAACCTTTGCCCATTGTCGGCTGAGATAGGCACAGAGGTGTGGTCTCTGAATGGTCTTGTTAATAACAGACAAACTGTGCATAAAATCATATTCCACTCAGTAACTGTAAACCAGTTACAGGAATCCTGTACTTGTACTGGTGCATTGTACTGGTCTTATTAGGGTTAAGGGAATATCAGGGAGGCTGTGCCCATCTCAGACAACACTGGGAAAAGGCAGGGTGCACCCTGAACAGTTCACCAGACCATTGCAGGGCCAAGACACATAGAACCATTCACATACACACCAACACCTAGGGGCAATTTGGAACACTCAATTAGACTAATGTCTTTGGACTGTGGGAGGAAACCGGAGTACCTGGAGTACCTTTTTGCTGTAAGTTGTGTTAACCACTATGCTGCCGTGCTGCGTATAACTGAACATTATTTCTTGAAACATTTTGGGTTTCTTTTCTGTTACAGGACCCAAGGAAGTCAAGGAGAAGGCAAAACCTGCAGTGATGAAGAAAGGTTTGTATTGCAGATCTGACAAACTAAAGATGGACAAGTTAAAAAAGAAAAAAAAGTATTATAAAGACAATATTTAATATTTAATAATATTTATATAGATATATAGTTAATTATTAGACAAGATTAATTAGGTAAACAAATACATTTACAAATTTTCTTTAATAAAACTCTGTTTTTCTGATAGCACCTGGAGTTCTAAAAGAGAAGCTTAAAATATCTACTGTAGTTAAAGGTACTTTTAATCTGAAGACCGCAATCAAAATGCTGTATTCTTTTTTAATTATTATTTTATATATTTATTTATTTATTCTTTGTGCATTATAAATTGATCGTAAATTTTGCCTGGTTCAGGACGTGAGACTCTGAAAAACTTCACTAAAGCAGCCACTGTGAGAAAAGGTATGGCTAATAAAAAAACAAACAAAAAAAATCATATAAAAAATACAAGTGAATAAATAAAAACTGATCAGAAGTTCTCTTCAAGCAGAGCGGGTACCAAGGAATATTACCAAGGCAGCACTTGAAATAAAAGGTAAAGCTGTGTTATTTACATCCTCTGGAAACTTTAGAGATGCACAGAAAGTGTTATACTAAAGATTTATTGCAATTAAAAGTCAGTTGACAGTTGCACAAGTGAGGAGCCCACACACTGGTGAATGTAAGTGATAGGACTCTTTTTCTACAGTGTAAGTGTTCCTATTTTTAAACCCTGATTTCTGAATTCATTTACACATGCAGCTGATTATCAAGATATAAACATTCAGGAAAGCTGAGTGTGTGTGCAAAATGAATACATAAAAAGGGTAGGTATTAAAATAAAAGCATGATATAAAATTCACTTGAGGAATGACAATAAGAAAATAAGCAAGTATTATATTTCTATAAGCTTGTTTCAGGGACAGAATTGCAGTATAATGGAGACAGCATACAATGAGCTTGTAACCAGGTTTTCAACTGCATATTTAACATTTATTCACTTCATGCTTGGTGGATATTGCTGAATAACCTATAGACTAACCTAAGGATAATCATTGCATGTGTGGAAACACAAGATTAAATCAAATAATTCCAATTGATGCAACAGTGCTTCCCTATATATCTGGAATTCTAAATGTGAAATCAAAACACTTAAGTCTGTGATTGGCTGATTCTGTGGCACATTCTAATATTGTCCCAAGGTGACAATATTGGAGGCAGAGATGAGCAGAGCAACAATTTTGAGAGATTGAGGCCATGTAGAGACACTGCATACTCAGAACTGAGGCAAGCTAGTGGTCATACCCTTAATTTTTATTGGCTACTAAGCGAAAGTTTCATTCAAAAAAGGATTTGGATGTTACAAACAGATAGCAAACCCAAGACTCACCCTTAGGTTTTGGATGGCCAGATGGGTGTTTTTTATTTTTTTTTACTTATTGTTTAAATATTATTCTTTGTAAAAATGAAAAAAATGAGAAAAATCGTTTTAAAACTAATTTTAAACAGGTAATCAGTTTTGTTTTTCAAATCAGTCAGCTGTTCTTTTGTCATTAACCCTTTTTGCTCTAGAAGAAAGATATCCACAAGAAAGGGTGAAGCTTGACCACGAAAAGAAAGGTATATGTATTCATTATTTATGATGAATAAAATAAAACATGTATATATTTTTAAATTTATGTAACTCTCTTTTCTTATAAAAGAAATTCCAAAAGATAAAATCACTACAGAGGAAAGGCTTCCAGAAAAAGGTAATGGGTGTTTGCCTGCAATTTATTTAATTGATTTAACACTGTAGCTCAATAACAATAATTGTTTTTTTTTAATTATAATATTTTAAAGATCCGTAGAATTTCAGTATAAATTGTCTTTTGTGTTGTAGAAACATTCCCTGAGATGGTTTTGCCTGAAGAGAAGAAAACAAAAGGTATTTTACAAAGACTTTTGATATATCTTTTTAAATTATTATAAATTTTTTTCTATTAATATAATTTTTTTTAATTAGATGAGCCTGAGGTGATCAAAGAGCCTGAACCAGCAGAAGAGGGTAATTTCCTATTTATTTGTTCATTTGTTTAGCAAGTATGATCAAATGGTCCAGTCATAAATTTACTACCTAGCTAGTTCTTTGGTAGGTTTTACAACAATTAACAAGATCTCTGCATATATCTCTGCATTTAGCTCAAGCCTCAAAGGTGCCACATCAAAACTTTGACCTTTAGGGAGATGTAACAGATTACATGACTTATCACAGGCTTTACATCTTGACCAAAATGTAGTGAAAAACAGTCTTTTGGGCTCTGAGAACAGTATGAATAGTCAAATTAAAAAAAAATTAACAAGGGCTGATACAAATAGGTGGGATGGTAGAACTTCAAATAAGTCTGGCCTAACCCAGAAACCCTCACAGAAGAAAGTTTGTTCCTGCATTATTTTTAGCCTTGACTTTAGTGCCCTTAGTTTATTGATATTTAAAGTTCCATTTTCCCTTCATGAAAGAAGGTCACTTCTTGAGCCTCCAGATACTTTTCAGAAGTATGGATGACTTTATGATCATTCTGAAATTCTAAATGGCAACAACAGAAGTTGTATTTCTGTTTGGGAAACAGTTAGAAGTCAGAAAGTGCCTGGTCATGCGTATAAGGTACATGGTGTAATAGTTCAAAAAGCACATTTAGCGCCACCAGTGCTGTGTGAATGTTCAACAGTACACTAACTTAAATCTTTCCTTTCATGTTTTCTTTGAGTACTTTAAACATTTGGGATTTGTGGACAGCTTTATAAGGCATCTACTATGTAGTTATGCCCCAAAATGAATTGTTACCAGACAACGGCAAGAACTTTTTAAGTACCATCATAATTGTAGGATTTGTGACCAAACCCAAGATTATTCAACGTAAAGATGATTTGGAATCTGAAAACTACTGTGGTATACATATCCTAAATTCATCAACTATGAAAAAAAACTCTAGTGTACGTTCCAGTTAAGTGTCTTGGGACCTATCTGGATATTTGTAATACATTTAACTGTCATTTAATTGTCATTAGGAAATATTTTCATGAGCTCACTCTGACTGCTAAAAATCTCCATGTTGTCTCCTTTTTCAGAAGAAGTCCCCTACTTCCAGTGTTTTTACGTGGATGAATATGATATTCAGTATCCCTTCTTCCCCTTTTCACCACCATTCTTATGAGGGTCACCTGCAACAGGTTGCGTTAAATGTCAACATCTTTGATGCATACAATGACCATCAAAGGTCAACCAGAAACATGGTTGGTCCTCAATGATAAAATCAAGAAGATCAAGTAAATTCATTACTTTTAATGAGTCTGATGAGCTTTCAAAACAGGATGATACAGGCAGTTCTGTTAACTGTCTAATTGTGTGTCTTGGTCCCTAGGTGATTATGTTTCTGTAGATTTAGGTTTTAGGTATTTTAGTATTTAAGTAGTTTATGGTGAACATCAGTGCACTTCCTGTTATGTGTTTTAAATGTAAGTCTTAAAGGAATGTTAGAACTGTGCATCCATGAAAGCTCTGTTAGACAATGACGATGGATAAACTCGTCTAAACACAGAAAATGTTGCTCTGTGCTGAAAGACGAGGTTTTAGTACCTGAACATACAGTGGTACTTGTGCCTCATTTTGAGAGAGTGCTGACTCAAAGCATTCCAATTTTCAAAATGATGGATGAAATATAAAATATTTCCTAACAAACAAACATAAAACCTCACAGTAAATAATGGTAATGCAGCCACTGAAGATACAGTCAGTATACAGTATCTTATGGTTGGAATTGTGGCCTGTGAACTGTACACACTGTATTATACATGTACCGTGTTATTATCCACTGCACCGTTTGAAAAGGTGCAAAGGTCAGTGATCATAAAAATTTGTGCGCATTTAGCTATGTGCTTCATTTCTACAAATACTGACTTTTCCAAAAGTGGAGTGACTAACCCCTTACATGGCGGAATTGTCCACTTAGTGACACAAGCATGATGTTTGGTAGGAAGAGTCTATGGATGCAATCCTAATGAATAGCTGTGAGACTGTACTGATTTGCCTCCAAAAGATGCATCATATCCAGAACTTTTAAAGTGTGGATGCAAAATATGTTTTTTGGAAACTGCAAATGTTACCATTTTGGATTGTCATGCAGGGCTTTATGAAGGTGAACACACAATGAATAAGAAGACTAAACGATTTATAGAAAATTTATATGTGAGCCTAGAGAAGAGTTCTAAAATCGCCCTTGCACAGCGTGCAAATTGTAAAATATATTTTCTTAATCCAAAATTGATGATATAATGTTTTTCCACTATAATAAAATCAGTAATATTAAACAGGCACAAGTTTACATTTTGCTACTATGTAATATTTTAATTAATTTCTTTGACACTTTTTTTTTGTGTGTAGCAGCCATCTTGAAAGAAGTTTAATTTCAAGTGGCCAAGGAAATATTTCAATATATGAAAGCTTGAGGAAGTGTCTAACCACATTTGGTGCTTGTGTCACCATGTGAACTTTTTTGTCCTGCTCCACTATAACCTGAACTTTCTAGCTGGTTTTCATATTATTTAAGTAACCCAAGCTACACGCAACCCCATCATACCCCACATACAGGTATGTGATTATGGGACCCTGATGTTGCGTTAATCTTTTAAAACTTTTATGGAAAGATGGATCGAATGATTTAATTACAAAGCTTTACTGTTAGTCAATTAAAAGCATGTAGTAGCTGAATTCAATGTTGTGGAACAACCATGAAAGTGGTTAGTTCCTATTGATACTTGCATTATAGCAGTTAGAAACATCTGTTTCCCTTGAAGATGCTGCATGATGCATTACTGGTAAAAGTGTGTCCACCTTGAGTGCTTTTTTTTCTGTGGTGGGAAACTTAAAGTTGTAATTTTACCTTAAATATGTTACTACAAAAAATAACAAGTGTTAAACAGAGAATGTTGGTATAAACGGATGACAGAATTTCAAGTCAGTAATGTTATAGAAAATTTGCAAAAGCATTCTGACCAATCAAATTAAGAATTCAGCAGTGCTGTGATGTAGAGGACAATAATAAATCCAGCCATTACTCTTGATTTTGTGAGTTGAAAGATTGTACAGGCTTTACTGACTCATAAGCTGAAACAATCTTTAAATCTTTGGTAATTCACTACTAAGCCCTATTTACGAGCAACCTGTGAATTTTTGGGTTTTTTGTACGAATTTAGTGGCATTATGACAGAAGGAATTGACGTACGTTTGGGTGAAGTGGATTTGAAAGTTGCGTAGTTGCATTCACACATAAAATATGTGTGTTTGTACATATGTTGTGTGGAAAATAGGTAAGGTCTGTAAGTCAAATCGAATAATGTTTGCAAGACAAAAGAATCCTCGTACAATATTCCTGTGATCCTCAGGTGACGTATAACCGTAATATAACTGAACCTAACACTGTTGTGAAAAAATGCTGTACGATAAACCTGTGTATATTAAAATGAGCCATTGGTTTAAGTTTGCAATCATAGGACTATTCTAAGAAGTCTGAATGATTCAGAGGGCATCAGAGGACCCATATATTTGTAGGGTGTTAAGGCATTGCACAACAGGCTTAAGAATTGGACCTGATGTTGAGAATTTCTTACCCTATGAGATGGAAAAGTTTTGAATGTGCTCAAAACTCCATAACAAGGGTCCATGATGGCATTTTTGTTGCACAAGAGTGTTATATTAAACACACACAACTGTCCTTGGAATATGTCCAGCTTTCTGTTGTAGACCTGTGGTATACATGCTGTGTAACATATATGACAAGGGCTGAATGACTTGTCCGTAAACTAAGTTCAAAACTTATTTAAGGCCTATTTAAAGGCTTGTTTATAATCTGTCCAGTTTAAACAGTTTAACTGACCAAAGACAATCATTATTAACACGGTTGCGATATTTCCATGTATCCTTGAGTGACAAATATTGTTGCCAAAGACAACAATATTTAAAATATTTTACATAACCTAACCAAGCCTAACCAGCCAGCATCATGGTGGAGGTTGGGAGACACATCCACACCAAATGTTGCAATTTATCATGCACCTAACAAGCTCTAATCGATCTGGCAGACCAGTAGTTGATGAGTGTATGCCTTGGCTGATCTGCCCCCTGCCTGCTGTACCATGGACAGGCTTCCTGGACATTTGGGTCAGCTGTGAGACTAGGGTGTTCTGAAAGTAGCTGTGCCCTTCTGGAACCAGTCTCCTTTTGATTATTACCACCAACATCTAGTTTAGGATATTCATTCATTCATCTATTCATTTTCTATGCCGCTTAATCCTAATTAGGGTCACGGGAAGGCTGGTGCCTATCTTAGCTGACTCTGGCCGAAGGCAGGGTACACCCTGAATAGCTCGCCAGACCACTGCAGGGTCAACACACACACAACCATTCACACTCGCAGTCATGCCTTCGGGTGAAATAAAACAGCCAATTAGCCTACTCTGCATGTTTTTGGACTGTGGGAGGAAACCCGAGTACCCAAAGGAAACCCACGTAAGCGCAGGACATAAGGTAAACTCCATACAAAAATGCCTGAGACTGCGTGCTGTGCCATGCCGCACCTAATTTAAGATAATTACATCTAATTTTAGAGTCAGTTTATTATAAACTGACTGATTTCAAAATGTCACATCGTTTTTTGAGAACATTTTATTTTACTGCATGTTTTGTAATTTATTAAATATCCACACTCATAGACTGATTATGACTTAAATTCATACATTATCATATTTTACAGCATTTACTCTAGAGGAAAAAACTGAGAATATGATAACTGACTATTATCTCAGATCATTGTTAAATTACTAATGAATGGCTAATTGCAAAATATTCCTTTCTGAGAAAAAATAACAACAGCAGAAATTTAGAATGTAAAAATGCACATGAAAAATGGATATGTGTTAACCTAACAGTATTTTTTTAAAGACATCACATTTTCACTAAACATGTCAGTCTTATCTAATTTAATATAAACACTGATTTAGATAAAATATATAAACTGAATATAACCTTAGGTTTACAAAGATTTATTTTATTTTTTATTTTTTGGACATTTTACTGTTTACCTGAGAAGAATCAAATGATTTTTGTTTTTTGTTTTTTGTTTTATAATGTCACAAACTGTTATAAATAAAGCTCTTGAGAAAGTTTTGAGAAACTTTGTGTTAAATGAAAAAGCTGAATCAATAATACAAAAAATGTTTTGTAAACTGGTTGTTTGTTTGTTTTATAGTTGAATGCTATGTTAAATTCTAAGAAGGGCCATTATTGGGTTGTACAGAGATGAAATACAGTGCATGATTTAAGGCATGGTGTTCATCACCAGCTTGGTTTAAATTGTATGCATGATGTGTGTTTTCTGCTTACTGTAAATCTAAAGTTAATAGCTCAGCTATATCCTGTCTGATAAAAGTTAAACCAGTCATTATTTGAAGTACTATTAATTACTACTGCAGTTTACTATTTACTGTTGCTATTACTGCAGTGGTGGTCAAAGTGGCATGTGGGCAATTTTGTTTGGCATTTACCCTCAATAAATATATATGAATGCTTTATTTTATATTGAGTCATGATTTCTAAAATAATAATAAACACAC
Organism: Porochilus rendahli; assembly: GCA_039654305.1. Lineage (NCBI taxonomy): Eukaryota > Metazoa > Chordata > Actinopteri > Siluriformes > Plotosidae > Porochilus > Porochilus rendahli. Next base: position 19,328,243 of record JBCNYG010000020.1, read on the forward strand.
ACACACACACACACACACACACACACACACACACACACACACACACACACACACACACACACAC
>JBCNYG010000020.1:19383953-19396672 GCA_039654305.1 Porochilus rendahli
CTTCCCCATACTGATGCTCGGTTTGAACTGCAGGAGATTGTCTTGACCATGTCTACATGCCTAAATGCACTGAGTTGACGCCATGTGATTGGCTGATTAGAAATTGTTGTACCTAATAAAGTGGCCGGTGAGTGTATATATATTCAGTTGGACACTAGAGATTAAAGTAAATAACACCAGAGATTTTACATAATCTCTAACAGAACCTGAGAAAAACTGGCAAAAAATGGGTGGAAATGTAGGATCTAGATTTCAAAGATAAGAGACACATATCCTGGTAGAGATGTAATTGCAGTCAAAATTCATTAAAATTCATTTTTGCCTGAATAAAAATTTATACCAAGGTACTTCAACAGGTTTTCAGCCTAAGCTTGGAAACACAAAAGGATTGGCTATTATGTATTGCAGTATTTTTCAATGTATTCTCCTTTGAATTCAGTGTCCTTGGTTCACCAATGTTCAAGCTTCCCTATGCCTTTGCAGAAAGACCCTCCTGAACCTCCTTCTTAACAGCATGGATGACTTCATCGTCCTTCTGAAATTGGTGATCATGCAAGTGGGTTTTCAGTTTAGGAAACAGGTTCAAAGCCACATTTGGCTGCTTCTGTCACTTATGCTGTGTGGATAAATGCATTGTTCTGGAATGACAATACACCAGCTCAAAGCTTTTCTCTGATGATTGATAGGTTCAAGTTTTTGTAGTCACTTATAATATATAGACTTAGGTACTGCTTAAAGGCAGATCTCTTGATAGAGGTCTCTACTATGAGCCTCTGTTGTTTGGATTTAGTTTGTTATTAATGATAAATTGGATTTTTTTTTTAATTGCTGCCTGTGCAAGCCAGCAATACATAACAGCCAATCAGCATAAACTCAGCAACGCAGAAGTCTTATTGGATTTTCTGTGGTGGGCACGCATGGACACCTGACAGTCATGACCCAAGTGGGGGATCTGGGTGATGCTGAGAATTTTTTGGAAGTGCCCACATATGTAAATAAACATTTAATGGCACATCATACAACAGTATCTAAGTGGAGATGGTTTAGTCTTTTTCCTCTAGCTCCTAGTCAAATACTTCTTTCTGACTTTGACCGACCAGCCTGTCCCTCGATATTGTTAATAAATCAGCCTGCAGCCACACCATCTGCTCATCTTTTAACCCCTGCTATGAATGTTGATTAGAATTCTCATAATTCTCACATTGTGTCTAATAAATGCATGTTGAGCATGCACATGGGTCACCTCTACACTCTAACTGCACTCTACATATGCAGATAAGACTTTACAAAATTAAAATGCATGAATTGCTATTTACATTTATTAAACACTCTTATCTTAAACAACATCCAATTTGATTGAACCTAAAGCTAATTGCAGCTGTTAAACTAGTTTGATGAATGAAGATTGATGAATGTGAACTGAATATGTTTCCAGCAGGATAGGGCACAAGATATACAGCGTATTTGTAAAAATAGATCATATGGCATGGGATTGCTGCTTACACTAATCAGAGAGCAGTCAGTCAGACTATGAATAATTTGGTGTGATACAAGGTAAAAGTGATATGAATGCATGGTGATTCATTTGTGATGGAGAAAAAAGATATCACTATTCACTTCACAGCACAGCTGGGCATCACACTATGTGAGGCAAATAATAAGACGTTTGAAAAAGCAAAATGAAGTCCTATTCAGTTGTGAATGTGGCCCTAGATGCTAATTTGCTTCCATATGTCCAAGTTTAACATGCGGAAAACAAATGTTGCTAATGGTTCCTGTGTGCAATCAACTGTAATCACTCTGTCTTTAGCGATAATGATCTATTACACACACACACAAACACAAACACACGGCTGTTGTTTTTACACAGGAAGAGATTGAAAGCCAGAAGCAGCAGCACGAGGCCAGGATTATTGCCATCAAAGCTGATGAGAAGCAGAAAATGGAGAAAATTACCGAAGAGCTTGATCACAAGTGGACAGATGCTCTGAGGTAGTGTAACCAGAATACGCATTGCAGGAATACTTCATATGCAAAAACCTCTGAGTTCACCTGACATCATTTGTTTAAAATAAGCTTTAAAGGAGTTTCAAAGTTAAATTTTGGCAAAATAATACATTTTATTTATTGACGACTTGGTTAACATGTCTATCAGAGCCGGCTGAGATAGGCTCTGGGTTCCCCATGACCCCAATAGGATTAAGCAGTTTGGGAAAGAATTTAGTGCCTAATTACATTTTCATTGGAATGTGAGTTCAGTTAACATGCTCATTAAATACTAAAACTTGTTCATTTTAAACAAAAGATGCCAGGTGGACTTCGAGGGTTTGCATCTGAAGTCTTCACTTATAAACACCTGCACCTGACCATCACAAATATATATATATATATATTAATCCCCAATCTGTTGCCAGAGTTCAAACCAATCAACTGTGTAGGATATCTTTAAATGTTGAAAGCAGTTTGCTTTCACTGGAACTAAAATCCAAACCTGTTGTAGGGTGACAAAGCCCATGTGCACAAAGCAAGCTCTATCTAAATATGGTTTGCCAGGGATGGACTGGAAGAACTCAAAGGCTATGGTCAGAACTCTGTTCTCAACTATGAATTTTTGATATCAGTAATGTGCTTATTACATTAGCATGTACCTTTATGTAGTACTTTTCATTTTATGGAGCCTAGGAAGATTTCAGGCTCCAAAAATGAGCATCAGGCTTCCTGGATCAATTCAAACTTTGAGTTACTGTCTAGATTTTTTACATTTTAATTTTTTATTTTTGGTACTTTTAATGGTTTAAAAACATGCCTGGAGGTTGATTGGCCAGGCTAAATTACTTTAACAGGCTCTGATTTTGGCCCCATAACCAAAATGATTCAAGCTAAAAAGAAGCATAAACTAATTTCTTTGGTTACTGACTGGCCCTTCTAACGTGAATGGACAATTTCTTTAAAAATTCAATACAAAATAAAAGATTTCTTTTGGGTACTGGTATCAAGGTTAAGCCTAAAGTTAAGCTTAGGGTTTGAGAAAACCAGAAAGCTAGTAAGAGATTAGTCACACCTTGCCAGATAGAGTAAACAGAAGTCCGGTGGAGAGCAAATCTATTTCAATACATTTGTCTCGGTTTGCATGCGTTTTATTTCTCATACGAAAAATAAGCAGTCCCTTGTTGGGTGAAGTCTCTTCAATCCAGCAAAAGGTTTGGTGCACAAAAATTGAAACCGACTCCACCTTTCAAAGGCATCTGCTGGTTGTGCAGTTTAGAGCTGCACATGCCTTCTGTTGAGAACTCGTGGGTTCCTCGTCCACATAGCAGGGTACATGCTCCATGGTGTTGTGAGAGCTTAGGGTAGCAATGGAAACGACTTTCACCAGCTTTGTGAAATGACTCGTAAAGTTTCTCTCCATCAGAAGTTTGTTTACTCTTTCCGGCAAGGTGTGACTACACCCTAATCCATGAGTGTGTGTGTGTGTGTGTGCATCCAGAGCTGAGTTGAAAACCCTAAGAGAGGAGCTGACAGACGAATATGAGGCTGATAAACAAGCAGCGCTCAGCCAGCTATCTCAGCAGAGAGATGTAGAGATCATGGCGACAAGAGAGAGCTGGCAGAGGAGGGTGGAGGATCTCCTGGAGCAGGTAGCAAACTCTTATGGTTCTCACCTGGAGAATGTGTGTCATTTATCTTCATTTGCTTCAGTTTCTCACTGTGAGGTTTGACATCTATGTCATTTTTACAGAGTGACATTAAAATGCTTCCGTGTTGATGAGTCATGGCTTGTTATAACTAAGTAAGATTGATAACGTGAAGCTGCCGTTGTTCTGTGTATAACCCAATCACCATTATGCATATGTCGATTTCTGTACACGCAAGACAAACAGCCATGCCACAGCAATTAATCACACAGAATTGAAGAGATAACATGCCAAAATAATGTGTAATCAGGAAATAATAAAAGAACACAGGAAGGTGCAAACCAGGGCCTGCTATTTTCTCATAAGAGGAGACTTAATGCCATTATCTCACCATGTTCTAGGCATTTGTACTTAATTACATTTTCATGCACTGCAACACATGAATTAATCCTTTCTGTGCAAAGCCAAGTCTTTGCTTTTCTTTTATTTTTAGTGCTGGAAAAATAATTAAGTTGACACAAAGCAAAATATTTTAAAACAGACTGACATCCAGTCAGAAATTTTTCATAATCTATAAGGAGAAAACTATGACAGCATGTGGCACGGTGTTATAAGAACATAATTAATGACTTGACTGGGTGATGTTATTGTTACCAGCTCTGATTGTGATTACTTTTATTTTCCTGCATAGACATTTTCCTGACACCTTTAAATTTTATTCGACCTACAAAGGAAATAAGGAAAGACTTTTTTCTCACATAGTCAATGCAGCAGGGTTAAACTCTTTTTTCTGCTTATGCTAGCTTGCTCTGAAGTTGGAGTCAGAGCAGGAACATTGCACTGCTGGAGCTGATAAAGTTGAGGGCCTTGCTCGTGGGTTCAAAAAGGCAGCTCGGTGGTACTGAGTTTTGAACCCCTAACCTTCTGATGAGTAACGCATGATCTCCCTGTGCTTGCAGTACTCTGGAACGCCGTACTCTGCTTTCCTCCTACAGACCATATACATGCACATTTCAGCTAATTGGCCCTGCGATGGCCTGGCAAGCTGTCCAAGGTGTACTCTGCCCTCCCCCAAAGTCGGCTGTAATGGGTCCCTAATTAGGTTTAAATGATGATTATTAAATGATGATAAGGTTGATTATTTCAGCAAATTGGCTGTTCCAAATGGCCAAAATGGTGAATGGTTGTGCATGTGTTGGCGCAGTGATGAGCTGTTAGGGGTGTATCCTGACTTTGTCTAGAGTCAGCTCCAGCCACCCCACAACCCTAATAGTAAAAAATTGGTTGGGCAAATGAATAAATAAATAAATGAATGTATTTTAAAATTAATTATCTATCTGTTGATAAGCTGGTTACAGTTCCCATGTTAATTTTATTTAAATATATTTTCATAGAAAGGTTGTTGTTTTTAAATCTTCCCAAAATGCAGTGTAGTATCGTATCAAATTAAACTAATGCAGATTTACTGAGTCAAAGCAGTAAAGTCAGTCACTGTTATACTGTGTTGTTATCGTACTGGTTAGTACCTCGAAACTAAAGAATGCGCAATAGAAGGGCTCATCAGTCTTATCCACAAGTTTGTTCCATCCAAACAGGAGCCATACCCGATTCAACTGCTTTAAATAATTCATCTTGGTCTCCAGTCAGCTATTAAGTACATCTCCTATTTGTCGGAATGAAAGCCTGCAGTCACTCCAGCCCTTTACTGATAATATTGAAGCTTGCTCTTCAGCCATTTGTGGCTGGGAGCCAAGGGAGCAAAATTTGCCGTGCTCTCTGACTTGCAGGGATGGTCTCTCTCACTTTCTCTCTCTCTCTCTCTCTCTCTCTCTCTCTCTCTCTCTGTCTATCTCACACTTTCTCCCTGCCCTCTGTCCATCAGAATGACACTAGCCAATTGCAGGCCATCTGTCAGTTGATGTAGGAAGATGAATGCAGATAGAAGCAGTTGCCTTTCATTCTGTTACTTCTTCGTCCCCATTGCTCCACTCTCCATATATGATAGCCTTTGTTTTTATCATTCATGCATTTTCTAAACCGCTTATCCCCATTAGGGTCACAGGGAGGCTGGCACCCATCTCAGTCGACTCTAGGCGAGGGCAGGGTACACTCTGAATAGCTTGTCAGGCTAACACATGGCAAGACACACACACAGCTATTCACACTCACACCCAGAGGCAATTTGGAACAGCCAGTTAGCCTACTGTGCATGTTTATGGACCATGGGAAGAAACCGGAGTACCTTGAGGAAACCCACGCAAGCACAGGGAGAACATGCAAACTCCACATAGAAACGCCCCAGGACCTTCTTGCTGTGAGGCGGACGTGCTAACCACTTCACCTTGCCACCCCTCTGTTTCCAAAAAAAAGTCTACTGTTATTTTTTCAATCTTAATCCTGAGGAAATTCTGACAAATCCCACCCACTGTCTTAGTTATGTTTGTATATACATGCCAAAAATATTTTGAATTTGTCAAGAAAGATGCGGAAGGGACGGAGAGAACAAGAGAACACAATGACTCAGTGACCCTAGTAGGTCAAACCCAGGACATGCTAGCCACTACATCACCATGCCACCCTAAATAGTACAGTGTAAGATAAAATATTCTGGTTAAAAGGCCATTGATTGCCTCATTTTTATTATTTTAGCGCATTTTGAAATAACAAATTGGCAAACTCTGTTGATATTTTTTTACTATTACCTCCCCTTTATATCTTTCACTCTTCTTCCTATATCATCCAGTTTTTCTACTCTCTTTCCCCTAAAGCCACATTAAAAATCTATGGACTCATATCCCCCATCTATCCCCTCAAGCATCGCATTACAAATCCAAAGCTATCACGTAGGTCGGTAACTCCAGTAACACATCCAAAGCAACATTTCAAAGAAGAGAAGCCAATCGCTTTCCAGGCTTCAACCCACAAAGAAATAATGCACAGTGACCTTTTAACTTCCACCAATCCACCAATTTAAGTCCACCAATCTAGGAACAAATTCATTTTCAATAAAAGCCAAATCAAGAAGGTAACACATTACAATATGGTATGGTACATACTCGATACAATTAGTAGTGCATGCTACAGAGGTGTGGCTTATTCAGCAACACTATAGTGGTGAAACCAAGGAGATAAACAAATAAATAATTCTTTGTATGTTTACTGTGTGGTGAAGGTTTATTTATGAGTAACTGCTGTTCTGAGCATAAAAAGTAGCTTTTCAATTAGGAAGCTGGGTGGCAGGTTGTCACGTCCACCTCATTGCAAGATGGTCCTGGATTATAGTTCTGGGCTTGACAATGCAGTTTCTGTACTGAGTTCTCTTTGCTTGTTTCCTCTGGGTACACTGGTTTCCTCCAACAGTCCAAAGACATTAGGATAAATGGCTGTTCCAAATTGCCGCAGTTGTGCACATAAATTGTTGTGTGTGTGTGCGTATGTGTGTGTTGGCCTGGCAATAGACGGGAAAGCTGTTTAAGGTGTATCCTTCCTTTGCCCACAGTCAGCCTCGTAGGCTTAAGCAGTTCAGCAAATGAATGAATGAATGAATGAATGAATGAATGAATGAATGAATGAATGAATGAATGCATGAATGAATTAGCAAGCTAAGTAGCATGTATTGTAGCTATAGTTATTACTATATTATAATAATTAATAGAACAATGTGTAATTTTGATTTAAAATAATAATAATAATAATAATATAATAATAATTTCAAAAGAATCAAGTGGTGTATCTCTGATTAAGTATGTGAATTTGATTCAGTGTGTCTGCACTGTGTGTGCTCTGTAATTTCTCCACCCACATTTCAAGCAGACGCTTGTATTAAATGCCTGCTGGCAGACTACATGCTGTAATTCAACCCTCACTTAGACATTAATCCTAAATGAAGTTCTATTTGAAGCTCAGATGTTGTTCAGGATTAGCTTGTATTTATACAAACAACCCTCTGACCCAGCATGGGGTAAAATATATACACATGAAGTCAAATACATAAAGCAGCACAAATCTCAAAGCAGTAAGCGGTGTATGTTTTCCATTCCCCATGCGTTCGTCTTCCAAAGTAACATGAAGGAATATGACAGCTTGTCCATGACGTTATCGTGGTCTGTCATGGAGAAGAGAAAAGCTGCTAGCTCAGATATCTGTCAATAGCTCTGCAGTCGTCTTTGAGTTTGCTTTGATTAGGTTTGGCATTTTTTTCCATCCCACAAGAAGTATAATTCATTGAAGACACTTTTTTTTAAACAAGAGAAAATCCTTTCTGTTCCCATTTGATCCTTTATGGTTTACTACTGATTAAATTCTTAAATTCTCTTTTTAATAAACTTCAAAGAATCAAACAAAAAAGTTAGTAGCCTATAACAGAAAACATTGTGAATTGGCTAAACTATTAGTGCATAACAAGAGAGAGTACCAAAGTATTTTTGCAAGCCATTTAAATGATATATAATAATACATGACAGAAATTATTAAAAAAATAATTGCTGTACTTTTTACCATTTATTGTTCCTGGCTTGTCAGTAAAACAATATTCTCTTATTTTTTACATTATTGCAGATATAAAAGTTATTGTTTGTTATTTAAAGCTTGTGTTTAAAAAAGTACATTTTACATTTTTGGAAAACTCGTGGTCCTTGTACAACTCTTTACATATATGTTAAATAAGCATCTCCTTACAGACCGTTGATTCCATAATCAGCCCTTTTTGCCACCCGTTGCCACCAAAGGTCAGCAGTGTATGAGCTATAGAAATGAGTTCTGTCCGTATGTCTGACTTGTTGGTGCTTTGAAACGAAATGGTGTAGAATTACCAAATTTAATGTATGGGTCCCCTCAGGGGTGAACAGGGTTGGACTGTACATGGGTCACCTGGACCTTGTTTCAAGCTCACAAGTTTACTTCGTATATATTGGACTAGTCCAAAGGGTCTGCTGGCGGGAGCATTTGGACCCCTGTAAGCTATTTTTAACTGAAATGTTGGGGGGAGATGTGGACTGTAAACATTTTAAAGCAAAATTAATTCATGATGAAAACTGATGCATCAATTAATCAAATGCTTTCTGCTGAGCCACCATTTCATGAGAGATACATCTTGCTTCAACTACCTTAGATTTGGTGCAGTTCACTCTGCCTGGTTTTTTTTTTGTGAGTAGCCATTGCTTTGTTGTGCTTTTATCATTTTAGAGCACTAAAGCATACAGCCCACATGCCACCAAATCAAAGCAGCCAATATCGTCACATTAAAATGCACCTTGAATGCAAATCGCATGCAGTCGTGACAATAAGTATCATGGAGCATGATAGGTTTTCTCCTAGAGCGCTTTGATTTTTTAAAATTTATTTTATGTTTAGTTGCCTCTGTAAATAATCTACAATGAGTCAACTATAGGATGACTATCTAAAAATGTCTAAAAATACACAGTGGGTCAAGAGGGAGTGTAACATCCTGAACTGGTTGCTAATCCATCGCAGGGCTAACAGATACAGATATTTACATTTACGCGTAACCAGTTAGCCTAATGTGTATATCTTTAGACCGTAGTAAGAGACCACAGTTCAACAAAAGAAACCCATGCAAGCATGGGGAGAACATTCAAGCTCCACACAGAAAGGTCCCAGTTGGTCACGACGTTCAAACTCTGAACCTTTTGCTGTGTGGTGACAATGCTCACCACAGCACCATGATGCCAACCTGCTCAAGATTCCATATTAGATAAACTATTCATACATTAGCTTTAATGTTCCGTTAAAATGTTTTTTTGTGTTCTACAAACTTGTAGAACACAAGCTCTATCAAGAATGTTGCTAAACAATTTACAATACTTACTCCAGCTACAAAGCAATTTTTATTATTACATCATCGCCATGACTTTCCACATTTCTCATTCCTCTTTTCTGCTTTTTGGTTTATATCAGGGTTTTTTGTTTTTGTTTTATTTAACAGTTTTCCGGCGCATGAGCCATCTTCATTTCTTCAGGAGTCCATCTCAAAATTCAGGGGCTGTGACCAACTGTCCTGTCGGACTGAAGTGTATTTTCTAACATGTATAGATGACAAACGTTTGTCATCGACGAATGTTGTTTGGTGTATGCATTTTATGTCCAGTCAGGATTGCATGCAAACTATAATCAGATCCAGGTAAATTTTAATATGTCATTTGCCCTAGATTACCTAGATGCCACCCCAGTAGAGCCACTGAGTCTAACTTGACCACACCATTGTTAAAGCTTTTTAAACCAAAGTTTGAGATACATCTTTAGATGCTGGTTTGCATTGGCATGATGGGATCAACTAAACCTTCGCTACAGAATATGTAGCTTCAAAGAAATCCAATTTTCTTTATATATATATTTTTTGACCTTGTTTTTTTTTCCTCCTGAGGCTCAGGATATTGCATCCTGGTTGCTCCAGGAAGTAATTTAGTTCCATGTTATTAACACGACACATTCTCAAGCCTTTGTAATCCTAGTTTTATCTCCGAGGAGCTTTGACTGTCAGGTGGCCTTGAAGATATTACATCAACGCCTACAGCTATTTTAAGGCACCCAAGTGCCGTTCAGTGTTTTCTAAATAATTCAAGTGAATATTTTATTTTATGGTCTGTACATCATAAAGGTGCATGCACCTGCTCTGTTTACTTCTTGAATTCATGTGGATTTGTATAAATCTATTGATTTCTTGAACGATGGAAATTATGTTTGTATCAGTTGGTCATGTTTGGCGTGATGAGTCATGTTGCAAACTATGTTATGTAAACCACTTAGAGTTTCATTTCTCAAAATGCCTCGAAATTGAATAATTCATGACTCAGTTACCTAGAGGGAATAAAAAATTAAATACTTAATTTTAGAAGTTGCATCGAATACATTCTGTCTGTCAGGCACAGAAGCAAGTGGATGGTTTTATTGACTAACGTGGACAAATTCAAAAGGGCAAACCAAAAGAGAGTGTATAGACAGGTAGAGTATAAGGTTATCAGAGGACGACTAGGCTAGACAGAAAATCAATTACTGATTCACACTGGGAGGCTCCCAAGTGGCGGAGCAGCAAGGTGACACCTGAGAGATCGCAGGTTTGTGTCTCGGTTGGTGCATGCAGCCATTCGCCATTGGCCTATTTCTAAGAGAAAGAGGGATTACATATATTCTCTCTCTTGTCCCTTACATGCATAATTAGCCAATCATATCAGCTCTTGCATATTTGGGCCAGATACAACTTTCCTCCAAGTGTGTTATGCTGCCCCAAATATTCTTGTGCTGATTTAAAACAGTAATATAAACATTTCCGCATGACTGCACCCCTTTTATACTTACACTGTTCTGGAATTAAAATTTTGACTATTATTGTTGTCTACCAACCTGGAGATTGCAGGTTCGAATCCAGGTTAATGCCGCAGCCAACATTGTGTGTGTATGTGTGTGTGCGTGTGTGTGTGCGTGTGCATTTTAGATCTCCTTGCTAAAGCAAAGCCTGGAGCTGCAGCTCTCGCAGTCGAACAGTGCTCTGCAGCAGCTGCAGTCTCAGTTCACTCAGGAGCGGCAGCACTTGGCACAGGAGCTGCACGAGTTAGCGCTGGAGCATCAACAACAAGAGTGCCAGTTGCAGGACGCCCACTGCTGCACCATGCAAGACCTAGAAGAGGCGCGACAACATGAGCTTAGGGTACTTCACCCTGATTCGCTGCTACTCTTCTCCCTCGACATGTCTAGCTGTTCAACGTAGCTGCAGATTGAGCTTTGCTATTTTGCAAGACACTTTTGATGAAGGCATTAGCATGGAGGTTTAATAGGTAGAGACTGTGTATAAAGAGAATGTGCAGTTGACACATACACATGAATTTATAATATAAGAATTAATTAAATGGATTATTTTACATGGAAAAATTAACTCCATTCATCCATCCATTAATTTTCTGAACCGCTTAATCCTAATTGGGGCCGCAGGGAGGCTGGCGTCCATCTCATCTGACTCTTGGCGAGGGCAGAGTACACCCTGGACAGCTCACCGGGCCATCGCAGGGCTACCCTTTGAAAAATAAACTTTTTTTTCATAATTTATTTGTACATGTAAAAAAATCTACAAAAGTACCTTCATAAAAATGTTTAACTATTTTAACAACCAGTGCCCTGTGTGGGCTTTATGGTTCCTGTAGCATCCTGTGAACAATAACTCATGCCCGGAACTGGATAAAATAAGGGTATTCAGCTTAACAGAAAGTTTTCCACAGTGTTTTCAGTCCAGAAAAAATTGCCTTACTAACATAGGGGTCAGAAAGCAATAAGAGGATTCTGCAGCCTTGCGCAATCACTGAAACGGTACCAGTGTAGTTGAAGATGAAATGAAGCTAGAACAAGGAGACAGGATCATCTACAGCCTAAGAGCTTGTTTTCTCGTTTTTCGCGTGGTGGTTGAGTCTTTTCTGTAAGCTGCTTTTGGCTTAGATCACCAACGAGTAAATAAATAAACAAATGAATAAAGCTGAGTGCTAGCTTTCATCTTATAATGCCTGTATATGTGATGACACAGACTTCAGATGGCCTGTTTTTGGGTTTTTGTGGGTGGATTGTGGGATGCGCTTGGTTAAAATAGAGCAGCTACTCAGCAGGCATTCGGCACTGTAAAGCACAAGAAACGGATTCGGCATGCTTTGTTACATAACGGAGAGTAGCGATAGCATTTCTGTAGTGTTGTGTGTAATGTATGTGTGACAACATTACTGTAAAGCAAATCACAGGTTTATATGAATATTGTAATACATTGTTACAAAGTAATAGTTTTAAAAAGGAAATTCCACAGCTTTCTGTGGGGTGATGTTTAATTAACTTTACAAAGCCATTAAAAGCCATCTTTGTAACTTTCACATTTTCCCTATGACAGAACACTTATTCACTCATTTATCAAACCACTTAATGTTTTTCTAGGGATGCGGGTAGGCTAGAGCCTATCTCAGCCTAAATGTTAATGTGGACATTGTAATGTGTGTGTGTGTGTGTGTGTGTGTGTGTGTGTGTGTGTGTGTGTGTAAGAGCGGGAGAACAGGCTAACGCAAGAACCGCGTGAGGATCTACACACCCCAAGAAAAG
>JBCNYG010000020.1:19436396-19448436 GCA_039654305.1 Porochilus rendahli
AAACAAAGTGACATAAACCCATAGATGCAGTGAGGGACAGATAGGAAACCAAATACAGTACACTTTTTTAAACAGTATCGTCCCCTTTGGTCTTGAGTGACCTTGAAAGATGAAAACCAAGGATTTATTATTATTATTATTATTATTATAATACTGTAGTCAAAGGCAGGGTGCACTCACAAGTCCATTGTGGCCAATACACACTGCCAGTTAGTCGAATGTGCATGTTTTTTGGACTGTGGAAGGTCACCCAAAGTAAACTCACATAAGCACATGGACAACATGCAAACTCCACACAGAATCGCCCTTAACAAGCCCAGAATTTCAGCCCAGGACCTTCTTGCTGTTTATTTGTTTGTTTGTTTGTTTGTTTGTTTTTATGTTTATTTTAATTTCATTTAAAAAAATTACAACAAAGCAGGAGTGAATCTCTAAGATTATTTTTTTAAAGAATAAAGAATAAAAGAATACATACAGGCATAAAGAATACAGTTGTTACTATTAAACTTACTGTGAGAGTATTGCTATGTACAAAGGTATTTGCATGGATTTGTGCATGTTTTAAATTGCTAAAAGTGCTCAGCAGTGGCTCACCGGCTTTCCTCTGATTTGAATGTCCATGTGTTACCTTTTATATTATGCTTATGTCTTAACTGTAATCTGATCTGATCTCATATTTTTATTCTGGTCAAGCATACAGAAAATTATTTCAGTACTAAAAGTAGTTTTTAGTCCCAAGTAGACAGACAAGGCATTTTTAAAGAGTTTTCAAGGTGTCATCATTGCAATGTTCAGTGTTATATTGAATATCTGGGCACGTATAGCTTAAAACTGGAATTAATGTCTCTACTTGGCAATTATTATAGTTCATTGGCTAACAAAAGGCATCATGGCAATGCCATTCTAAATTCATTAGCATGCATCATAGTAATGAAAGCTTTCCCTGTTGCTCTGAAGAGAGTATTTCCTATTCCAGCATAGCACACTAAACAAGTGCTCACCTTAAAGGTCACTATGTTTCTAACCACACATCCTAAAATGCAAATTAGTTAAAAAAAATAAAAAACTCAGCATTTAATATGCAGAGGAAAAAAGAAATGAGCTCTGATGAAGTTCACTTATTTGCATGAACCGTGTAAGTGAAATGCATTAACACTGTATGCACTTTTCACCATCAACACATGTAGCACTCATGCTGGAAATGTCAGAGTGCTCAGAAAAAAAGCGCTCTTGTCTCCTGTTTGTTTTATAAATGTTCCACTATATTGCTATCTAGGGGACTGGTTAAATAAAATTACACAGAAGGAAAGCATGACATTTCGCACTTGTGTAACAAATCCACCCTTTTTGAAATTGATAATGCACCCAATTATGTGCTTATTTTATATATACAATGGAAAATGATGATGATGATGTTGATGATGATGATGATGTTGATGATGATGATGATGATGATGATGATGTTGATGATGATGTTGATGATGATGATTATGATGACAATGATGAATGACCCTATATATATCCCAGGTATACTGGCTTGTGCTTGTAATGTTTATACATATTGAGTTTTAGAAATGCATTACAATGTGCATACAAAATCTTTGCTATGTATCGCCTCTTAGAGGATATTGGAAGTAATGCATTCTATGATGCTTATATTCATATTTTAAAAGTAATTTGTAACACAGAGTACCAGAATACAGCATTAGATATTTTTGTAACTTGTTGTCCCCCCCACCCCTGCCCATGTATGAGCATAGCAAATAACTAGCATGAATATATGTTTGTCTGTCAGATATATATTTATAGTTGTTAATTATTTTATTTATTCGTTCATTTATTTATTTGCTGAACTACTTGATACTACTAGGGTCACGGGGAGGCTGGAGCCTATCTCAGCCCACTTTGGGCAAAATCAGGATGCGCACTGGACTGTTTGACAGTCCACCACAAAGAGAATAACCACACACAACCATTCACATTCACACCCACACCTTTATATGATTCGGGGAATCCTTCTGGGATTCTGTTAGTAGGAAGAGTATTCTGGTACTAAATATAAATAATAAGAGTCAGGAAAATGGATTGAAAATCGCCAATGTACATGGATATTTGGAACTTGGACATGGAACCCTTTATTAAACAAGTGTTTTTTTGCATTGATAGATTGTATTAATGGATATTTGAACTTGGTAAAATTTAAGATTATGCTCTGAAGGATGTATTTTTGGAGATATCGCATTTTTGTCCAAGGAAGCCATTTTCAGCTTTCTGAAATCTGATTGGGTGAGGGGAGATATTGCAGTTTGGGGAAAAAAAACTCCAGGGTGTACTATGCCCTCGCCCAGAGTTGGCTGAGATGGTCGCCAGCCTTCCCGCGACCGTAATTAGGATTAAGATGTATTGTCATAAAATGAATGAATGAATGTTTCATATATCAATTGACTATTTTGGATTTTTTTTTTAATGCAAATAAGTGCAACAGCACCACCAGTGGTAATAAGAAGACTACACAGACAGGAAGGATTATTTTATTACATATAGTAATATAGTGTTACACCCCCAGCCAGCTCGTGACTGGACTCTTACACGACTTGAGCACACGCCCTTGAATCACCGGCTTCTCATTTCCGGATCTAATCACTTCCTCTATAAAAACCCACAGTCGACACCACTCGGTGTCTAGCCTCGTTAGCAGTTACCGTGTTTTCACCTCCACTCTAACTAGCGCTCTGAACTCACCTCTACTCCCGTGCTTCATTGTCATCCTGCTCCCTTCGTCCACCTATCTGTTCTGTCAGTTTCCGTAGTTTCATTAAGTCCTGTTTGTTTAGTTTTTTTCGCCCCTTGTGGCAGGTTTCATTTCTTAGTATTTTGTTTGTAGTTATCGGTTTGATTTCGCCCCTCATGGCAGGTTTTTGTTTTCGTTCTGTTCTGTGTATGCGTTCGTGGCTCTCCGAGCACTTCTCCTCGTACTCAATAAATGTATTGAAGTTTATTCTTCTGTCTCCGTGTGGCGTTCGTAACATATGGTTATTACATTTTTGCTAATAAATAGTTTATGCCTTAATATTATTCACTCATTTAACTCACTGCTTAGGCCCAACCCTGGATCAAGTGGAAGAAGGTGACTTACTGACTATTCATCAATCATGCAATAAAAAATAATGAAATAAAATGAATAAATCTTAGAGTAGGTGTGTCCAAACATTGGACTGTATGACAAACTGTTCACAGTTTAATGATTTCACATTACATATATATTGTCACACCTGTGTACAACCTCTCAAATGAACCATCAGCCACTTCAAAGAAAACCAGACTTCAAAAAGAGTTCACTTCCTGTCTCAGAAGCAGCCAATGTTAAGCCTTTAGCCACAAATATATGTATTCATCCACACCAAGTCGGAAGATAACAGCTTCATTCTTGGATCCTATCCGAGTCCATAGTTCAGTTCATCCAATAAAACTGCTATGATTACTGCCAAGAACAAATGACACATACACGTCTGGACGTACATGTTCTTGTTTCCACCTCATTCACACGCAGGAAAAAATGCAGACGGATTCTGGAATTATGAGAACTAGACATAAAAATACCACCATGACTTCATGACTAAAGTCTAGATATTAAATTTCAGGGGTCATGTTTATGGTTTGGGGCTAAAGGGCTAAAAAGTGTGGAAAAGTCTGTTGAAAATGGAACGGACATTGAGAAGAAGGGATTTTCACTGTCTAATTCAATGTTTGCTTTTTTTCCTCACCTGTCTCAAAGCTTCATCGCCAGCTGATCAACCTCAAGATACTCAAGTAAGACATGCGGAATGATTTGATTTTATACATGAGCCATTACATATATACAGTATATCCATAGATGGGTTGCATGGTGGCAAAGTGGCGAGCCTGTCTGCTTCACAGCAAGAAGGTCCTGGGTCCTGGGCTCGGCTCGGGCATTTCTATGTGGAGCGTCACCATGCTTGCGTGGATTTCCTCTGGGTACTCCAGTTTCCACCCATGGTGCAAAAACGTGCACACCAAATTGCCCTTAGGTGTCGCTATGAGTGTAAATGGTTGTGTATGTTGCTGTGCAATGGATTGGTGAGCTATCCAGGGTGTACCCTGCCTTTGCCCAGAGCTGGCTGAGTTATCTATTCGAAGCAGAATAGATAGCGGATGGATATGCAAGGGAATTCTGTTGTTATGCACTGGACATTCATAAAGATCAGCATTCACTTATGCTAATATGCATCATAACATGTCCACCATCACATAGCTAGTATATCAGCGTCACTTCAGATGAATTGGCAATTATCAATTATCATAATGTGATGTAAGCTAAGGCAACATACAGCAAGCCTGTGAAGGTCAGAAAAGCATGTAATGTGTCCGTATGTGTGTAATTTATTCGACTGTAGATCAGCTACAACATTTTTGATCATCTTATAAGGTGTAGAAGCACAGAACAAGCTGGTTCGCCAGGCTGAAGAATCCAATAATCACTGCAGTTCCCAAATACTTCATATGATGGTTCAGTTCATCAATGGCATCATCTTGACACCATGATGATGTTCGATGTCTACTGGCACTGACCGCCATGAACCACAAGATTTTTTAAAAAATTTTTAGAAATTTCACGGCGGTTCTCAAGACTGTGTATCACCATCTAGCTGGCTTGTAGCTGTTGTGTTGTCACAAGCTTTTGCACCGTCATTATTTTAAACTGCACTTAGCCACCTTCAAACCCATTTCCACATGAGGTTGTTCTGCCACACCATTTGGACCCGCATTTGACACACCATTTGCACCCGCCGTCAGACCTGCACCATGGACTATTTTACTATAGCAGCTCTATTAATACATTTATTTCTGTAGTGTTGCTTTTTGTGCTCTAATATTTAAAAATTTTCTTTCCAGATGGCTGAAAGTACTTTTAGGAACTGTACTGAGAAAAGTGAGTAAAACTGATAAAAGCCAGTATTACTTTATTGGAAAATACTTTATGCCTTTTAGGCATCAAATTCCACATTAACTTTTGCTATTATTATATTTAAAAGATAGATCAGTTTTTAAAACTCACTCTCGTGGTGTTGCACGACACTGCTTAAAAGTGTGAATTCTGAGACTGAGCATGAAAGTACTTATAGCTTAATGAGTAGCTTTTATTAGAAGAATAGAAGATATCCACAGCTTTCCGAATGTCTGGGAGGGTTTTTTGAGGCTGATAATGACCAGAAAAATGAACCATCATGTTTTAACTCTGGCCTCTGGTCCAAAACAAGGCATCTGCCATTAACTCTAAACTCTAAAATAACTGCTATAGTGGAATTCCTATTGGAGTCAGTGCATAGCTCAACATTTATAGTGGTACTTATATGTTTCATTTCAAGCAAAAGAAAAATAGGGAAGAAAACTTTCCTCAGTGTCGTCGTCTTACACAATGTTTGTTCAACAAACACCTTGTGTCCCATTAGTTTTGCCATTCCCTTATGTGACTTGGATCGGATCTCACAATATCACCCTGAGTTGGACTCCTCTGAACTTCACCGATGTGGTTTATATACCCCAATGGACCGGACCAACATTTTCTGGAGTTTGGATGCACAAAGAGGTGGGAGGTGGACGTCTATGTAGGCAATGTGTTTGTATTAACAGTGGAAACATGTGATGCATTCATAAATGTATTTATCTAATTACAAGATAAACGTTTACCCAGAGGGTTAAGTCGTTTAGTTACATAATATAGAAATATTGTACTTTTGAAACTGCTAAATATATTTTATTGTGATGTAAATATTAATTGGGCAAAAATGCATCAGCTGCATAAGTATTCACCTCCTGTTAGAAAAGTAAAACCACCTGTGTTTGTAGTTACAGCTTGATGTTTTCTGGCAAATCTATTGTGCACAACTGATCTATCTATTTATCATTTACATTACGCCTATGGCATTTGGCAGACGCCTTTCTCTAAAGTGACTTACATTTAACATTTTCATATGACTGAGCAGTCATATATCAGATGGTTAAGGGCCTTGATCAAGGCAAATTGGTGATACTGGGGCTTGAACCCTGAGCCACCACTGCCCTGTATTTGTCAATTTTTATTTATCAACATTGCTTAATTTTAAGTTTTTCCATTGCTTGGTAAAGATGTGTGTATTTTCTTCTGTAGAATGTAACAGGACCTATGTACACTGTGGAGGACCTGCAGCCATTCACGGTGTATAAGTTCAGGATTTGGGCTGTGATTTCAGAAATGTACATTGTTTCCTCAGAGAGCCCGTTTTATAGAACACAGCCATTTGGAGGTATTGTTACACTTTTAATGCCATTTAGCCTTTTTGTGGATAAGTTAACATTTATCTTTTTAACTTAAACATTTAAATTGTGTTGACCCATCTCAAGTATTTTAAACACATATTTGTGGTGATTTACACAAATATATACAATGTACAGTGCATATACTAGACTAGCATCCATGCATTTGGTCTGAGGATATTCTAAAGATTCACTTTCAGTTTATAATTAGGTAATCACGTTGTCCTTCCAGTAAGCATAAAGCTGACATTAACTGTTCTCAGTTCCCAGCAGTCCTGTGATTGAGAGTGTAGATACTGACTGTGGAGTGTGTGTGGATGTTAGCTGGTCTGCGCCAAAGAATCCTAGAGGTTCAATCGTGGGATATAATCTCAACCTGACCTCCCAGACACACCTTCTTACTTTAACCACTGCAGGAAACATCTTCTTTGCTACATTCTACCCAACACTTCATAACACCACATACAGGTTTGTAGATACACAGAACATGCTTGTGATTATTACGTTGTTCCTAAGGGTGTTAATAGACTAAGTACACCTGGAAGGCCCCAGAGTTTGATACAGAGCACAACTAAACAAACAGGATCATGAAATTATGTGTTCATGGTCTAAACAATTTAAGGGCAAAGGTCTGGTTTTGTACTGATCAGGGTTTGGTTATTTTTTTAAATTCTACAGAACAGAATTATTTGTTACAAATGAATAAGACAGTCACTACACATGGGTATAAGGCATTCATTAGTCAGAGATGAAGCCAAAAAGCCCATTTCAGCCGACTCTGGGCAAGGGCAGATTACACTCTGGACAGCTTGTCAGGTCATCCCAGGGCAGAAACACGCTGATGGCTATGCAGCCTACTTCTTACGAAAATCAGCTTCAGTGGTGCATTTAGGTGGCATCAGTCTCTCACTGAACGTGCTCCTGTGACTGATTAGCTCATTGTGAAGCAGGTGGGAGGTATCGTTCAATATTGTCTTTATTTTTGACAACATTTGCCTCTCTGACACTACCGTCAGAGAGTCCAGCTCCATCCCCACAACATCACTGGCCTTTCGGATCAGTTTGTTCAGTCTGCTTGCATCTGTAACCCTCAGCCTACTGCCCCAGCATGCAACAGCATAAGGATAGTGCTGGCCACAACAGACTCATAAACATCGTGAGCGGTGTTCAGTAGATATTAAACGATCTTAGCCGCCTCGAAAAGTATAAACGGCTCTTGCCCTTCTTGTAAAGTGCAGAAGTGTTCTTTACCCAGTCCAGTTTATTGTCAATAGGAACTGCAAGGTATTTGTAATCCTCCACCATTTCTACATTGACGCACTGGATGGAAACTGGGGCTGCTGGTGTTTTGGATTTCCTAAAATCCACAATTAGTTCCTTGGCCTTTGTTGTGTTAAGCTACAGATGATTCTGCTCACACCAAGTGATGAAGGAGTCGACAGCAGCCCGATATTCCGTCTCATTACCTCCACTGATAAATCCAATTACAGCAGAGTCATCAGAAAACTTCTGTAGATGGCAGGTCTCTGTGCAGTAGCTGAAGTCAGTTGTGCAGAGGGTGAAGAGAAAAGGGGAGAGGACGGTCCCTTGTGGTGCTCCGGTGTTGCTGACCACTATGTTAATCATGCAGTGCTGCAGGCGCACATACTGTGGTGTTCTGGAAAGGTAGTCCACAATCCAGGACACAAGAGAGGCATCCACCTTCATCACTGTCAGCTTTGAACTTGAAGAACTTGATGTGTGGTTTCTGCAAGCTGGAGCTACAACACACACAACTCGAAGATCATTGGAAACAATGAGGAAATCTTTCTGGATCAGGTGATCTCATTGCATGGCAATGCTGGGTGGCCGGCAAAAGCCAGTGATATTTTTCTGCGGAGGTACCTTAAATCACAAGTATATAGTCATCGACCCCAAACTCTGGAAGCCTTTAATGTTGCTATACAGCAGGAGATTGCGCTGTTCCACCCGACACGATCCATCCATGACAGCCATCAGCAATCACCTACAAGCATGTATAGACAATGATGCCACTATTTGGAGGATGACCATCTTTAAAACTTGAATAAAATCTACATTGAATCAAGTTTCATGCATGCAAATTTTATTGAACCATCTTTAGCCTTTTTTTATTGTTATTATTATTTACCTTCAAAATGTGGCAGGTTTATATTGGGTCAGTCTGTACGTAGTAGCCAAGTAGCCCTACAACGGGGATTTCAACAGTTCAGCTGTTCAACGGTCTGCCTGGCAGTCCGAGGAAACCTGTCAGAGGGACCAGGTTGACCTGAGCTGGATGCTGTTAATTCCTTGCCTTTGCTGGTGAATTTTGCAATCACTCTGTTGACTGTGGTAAGAGAAATCCCAAGGTTTTCTAAAATCTGACTGTGGCTAAGTCCACCCTCAGACTGACCCATAAGAAAACCTCTTTCAAAATCAGACAACTCTTTTTCTCCTGTTGGTCGCGGCATAGTCAGTTGTCACTGACAATTCATAAACAACAAGCCAAAAATAAAAACTAATAATAGTTGAATGTAGAAAAATGTTTAGATTCCTCCTTTATTTTACTATGTAAAGCTGCTGTGTGACAATGTCAATTGTAAAAAGCGCTATACAAATAAAACTGAATTGAATTGAATTGAATTGAATTGAATTGAATAATACTCTATAATACCAAGTTTGATCAGATGAGTTTAAAACTTAGTAAAAAGCTTTGTAATGAGGGGTGTCTATTTACTTATGATATATCTATGTATTTATTTGCTTGTTGGGTTGTTGATCTACATTTGTCCAGAATCTCCATAGCAGCTGTGAACCGTGAAGGCCAGGGAGCGGCTTCTGAAGTCATTGTGACCACCGCACCTCAGCTGGGTCAGTTTCACACATACACACACACACACACTCACACACACACACACACACACAGATACTGAGCTAAGAATGCACAAACTCTATCCATTAACTCAGTCAGTTTTCTGAACCGCTTAATCCTAATTAGGGTCACGCCCATCTCAGCGGACTCCAGGTCATGGCAGAGTACACCCTGGACAACTCAACAGACAATCGCAGCTCTTACCCATTAACTCAAATATTGATATTAAATATTGATAGTTAAAACTTAACCAAAAGAAATTTAACTGAATCTTTATTTTCAGAGCAAAATGGCGTTCGCTGGGTTTTTGCATCCAGGATGAATTCACTAAGGAAACAGCAGGAGGAAGCCGATTTGTTCACTGCAGCTGAGTGTGTCTCTGATGGACTGATAAAGGAGAACATTACAGGTCTGTTCCTTGTATTTAAAGTGTAACTTCACCATCAGCTTCAAGCCTAACTCCACCGACTGTATTTACTTTGAAAAAATTCTAAAGGGTGGGCAAGGAGCTGAGGAGGAAGGAGGGTTGGTCAAAAAAAAGGGGGGGGGGTGCTTAAACAATTCTTTTTGTATTGCCAGGATGTCTAGAAGTGCCAAAACTCTATTTTCACCTGATGGCCCATCAGTCTGAGAAGTACCAAATGGTTGACTGTATGTTTGCCTGAAGGCCTGTGGGTTTGGGATAATTTTAAGTAGAATCATTTCTTGGAACCAAAATGTATCTATTTTAGCACTTGTAACACTTTGTGGTCAGTGGTATCTTTTGAGCCTCATTTACAGTTTTAATAAAGTGCTCGTTTTACCTTTTAAAACACAAGGGCCATATTATGTAGCTTTATTCATATTTTTTGGATAATATTTTGTTGAATCAGTTTCCGCTGAAATTTGTAAGTATCTGTCTGCCATTTACACTCACGCATTATCCACTCAGAATAATGTTCTTTAACCCTGATTTTAAATACCATGTAGCATATATTAACTGGTACTAGCAATGGCGTGATCTGATTGGATCGCAGTCTATGGATAATTCACAATTATGCACTGAAGGCAAGGATGTCCACCAAGCCTAAGGTACATTTTTTTTTAAATATAATTTAATGTTTTAATTTAATGTTTTAATATATACTACACAGGCACCTAAGCAAAAAGTACATGAGAATTGTATTTTATTTTTTTATTTTTTACTTTTTCATGCCCACCACAGACAAGCTCCCAGCCCAGGCCGGTGCAGAGCCAAAGAGCTATGTCACAGTGCCTCTTTAAAACCTTTTCTTGGTAGTACCATGCAGAATTTATTTTTTAATTTTCATTTATCTATTTATTTATTTTTATGTGGAAGGACGCAGGTTTTATCTGGAGGGACCAGCCTAGGCAGGTGCAGAGCCTAGGAGCAACGCATTTTTTATAACCTTAACAAGAACAAAAAAAATAAATTTTCCGACAAGTATACTGAGGTAAAAGAATGGTTAATAAACAAAAACACTAAAAATACGGTTTGAATTAACTTCAGATCATATGGAATGGTTTAGCAAGTGAGAAAATAAAAAAATATGTGAACACAATGCCTGAAAGGTTTTGTTAAGTTTATCATCATCACTGCATTCCATATAGATTGATGTTTATTCATGCTATGCACACTCTGTGTCCTGGCTGAGGGGTTACGACGCTCTATTGAACATTCTTTTTTGTTTTTTTGGCCACACTTTTACCTCAGCATACTTGTTGGAATAATTTTTTTTGGTTCTCTTTGCCTAAAATAGCATCATTCAATACATTTTCATTACCAGATTATAGAGAAGTTATCTTTCACTTCTTTTATTGGGAGCCCTTTTAGACAAAATTGGTGGTGTATGATCTTCACTGCACACTACTGTATGTGAAATTAAATAAAAAATAAGTTTGGTTCCCGGGCGAGAGTATTTCTGTGTGGAGTTTCTTCCTGTACTCCTCCAGACACCCTGGTCTCCTCCTACAGTCCTAACTGGCTGTTAAAGATCAACCCTTGGCATGCATGTAGGTGGTTGTAAATCGACTGAGATGGACAGCCTCCTCGCTACCCTATAGGATTCAGTGGTTTAGCAAATGAGTGATGATGAATACGATTTAAGGCATTTGACATCCTTAGACAAAGTGGCTTACATTTATAATTTTTTTTTACAATGAAGCAATTGAGGGTTAAGGGTCTTGCTTAAGTGCCCAAGCCTTAAGAACTGTGTCACCCCTGCCCCTTTCAATTCTGGGTTATAAAGCAACAAAATAGGAAAAAAGAAAAAATTATCCCCTTAAGAAGGGGATAAATACTATTGCATGCCACTGAATATAAATAATGAAAAGTTGTTTAAGAATGTGTTTTTTAAATTGTGCATTCTTAATCATTTCATCTTAAACCATTTTTCGTCCTTACAGGAGTGGCTGTGTATCACTACTCCAACCTCGTATACTTCTCAGAGGGGACCCGGATTTGGCAAAAACATGCAGGGAATCTAATAGATGACTCTGACCTGAGACTTGTTCACTCAGGCCACAATAGGATCACAGCGCTGACTGTAGACTGGCTCTACAGAAAACTCTACTATATCTCTGATGGGAAGGCATGTACCTCAATTACTGCATGTCCCTCTTCCTTGTTTCATCCGTGTTTATACTGTATGATCAACATTATCCACTAGATAAATATGATCATTTTATTATACGTTTTAATTAAACACAGGTCTGCTCCTGTAAACTGGATGACTGCTCACAGCCAGTGACCTTTAACCTCACTTTAGACAGTGCTCCAACTAGAATCATCGCAGATCCTTACAATGGGTGACGATCATAATAAATTTTTACAAAAATGTATATTTTATTATT
>JBCNYG010000020.1:19456126-19466901 GCA_039654305.1 Porochilus rendahli
TGACCAAATGACGTCACTCCCACAGGAAAACGGCAGAGACAGGTGTGCAGACACACACACAAAGAGAGAGAGAGAGAGAGAAAGGCAGGGACAGGATTTGTCACCTGGGTTACACTTGCATTAATCAAAAGATGGGTCGGCACTTGCCAGACTAACAAACATGCCGACTCTACTGCCGTCATAAACCACAAGGGCAAACTGCTTGTGCGGACTTCGATTTGGAAGGGACTGTGTGCACGGGACAGAATTCCCACACCGCTACCGAGCTGGATTAGAGACTTGCATAAAACTCACCACTGGTGGTGGTACTGAACATGAACTTCTTTAAGAATGGGTTGTCTAAATGGTTATGTCACAAGTAAAATGTCTAAGTTTGATATGAGTACTGTACATATGTGTATGGTGACCCTGGCTGACAAATGCTGTCGCGCTACATTGTGGGCAGAGTGGGAATTTTCCCTCAGTAATTGGAATCCTGAGAGTTTTTCGCCCACTCCTAGTTCACCCTGAGAGGATTTACACCTGTGATGTGGTTCAGGGGGAGTAATGTAAAATTGGAAAATTTAATGTAAAAATGGACAATTTAATTGGAAATTTGAAATTTTGAAAATTGAAAAATGAAAGCAACTAAGAGGTACTAAAACAAAGATACAAGATACCATGTAAAGACATGGTGAAGATAAAGCATTATGATGTCCCTTTATAAAACAGTTATGAATGTAATTGACACTTTGTTTTGAACCTGCTGTGACAATAAATAAATTATATTTACAGTGTATTTCTACAGTATGTATACTTCATTATTATTATTATTTTTATTATTATTATTATAAAAAGTATCCTGTTATCTACTCAGTGTAAGCCTGGGTTGTAACACTTTCCTTCATTTGCAGAGAAATGTGAATGAATGAATAAATAAATGAATGTGTTTTTCAGTCGAGTTATTAAAGAAAATATTGTTGTTTATATTATACTTCATGCCAGAGCAGGTGTGTATTTATAGGAGCAAGGCGACTGGTTGAGAATGTCTAATTATAACTGGTAAAATGATCAGCATTATTTTTGCCTCAAATTAATAAAACTTATTGGAACCAGTTAAAGGAAAAGTATTTCTTAATTTACTGCTCAGATCTGAGAGGAAAAGGTGAGTCCTTCGAGTCGGCGACCTAAGGATGACCGGGAAGTTACACCGCTACAGTCCTCCGCTCTATCAACTGAGATATTGAAGGATCTGCTGAACTGAAGAACCCTTCCTTTTGAGAAGACTGAGGAAATAGTTGATGATCAATGCAGTTGCACATGGCAAATGACGTCACCAACAATTCCACTGAACAACTTTAACCTGTAGCATTTTAAACTTGTTCAGTGGAATTGTTGGTGACGTCATTTGTTTCACGGACATTATTCGAACTCTGTTGGTGTTTTCCTGACATCTTGTGGATAAACTGTGCAACTGCATCGACCTGAGCGATACACAAGTAAACAGTGATTTACATCTATTACATTTGCCCTTTTCCAGGGCTAGCTAGCCAGCAATTTGTTAGTTTTTTTGTTTAAAGCTGAACAGTGTAGTGCCCAACAGTTACAGTTTGGTGGTAAATGTGCTTGAACTCCTAACCTTCAGATTAAAGAATTTTGCTGTTATTTTTTAGTATTTTCTAGGAAACATATTCAGACTGTGTGTAAAGATGGTTTAAAATGGTTGCAAAATAATTACATGTAATGTTTGCATTTCGCCCCATTCAACTAATAGGGAGATTAAGCCCAAATTAGTAAAAGATTCTTATACATATTTGCACATCATGATGAGCTTTTTTCGTGAGGAAACAAACAAACAGAAAAGTCCCAGTGATAATTTGGACACTGTACTAAAAGTCGCATGTGTGCCACGTGAAAGTGATGGCAGCAGAAATGATTTGCATATGAATAGGGACACATTATTCGTTCGTTTAAATATAATGTGGGATCATGTGCAAATGTTCATCATTTTATGAAGAGCTTAATCCTAATCAGGGTCGCGGGGAGGCTGGCGCCTATCTCAGCCGACTCTGGGCGAGGGCAGGGTACATCCTGAACAGCTCACCTGACCATCGCAGGGCAGAAACACCTAACGGCTGTGAAGCCTCCGCTTTATGAAAATCAGCAATTATGTGCAGATGTGCCGAGTTTGGCAGTTCGTTGTTTAATATCTTAACTTAAGTAAGTAAAGTAAAAAGTAAAAGTTTAAAATCTAATCTAAAAGGTGCACTGAAAATAGAATCCTTACACTTAACTTAATTTAAACGTGTACATCAGTCCCACATGATCAGAATGTGGCCAACTCACGTGATTTTTGGTGTAACAAGAAATAATTAATTGAGAAAAACACATCAGTTGGCCACATTCTGATCATGTGGGACCGATGTACATATTTAATTTAAGTAAAGTGTAAGGATTCTTTTTTCAGTGTAAGTAAAAAACACCTCACACACACACACACACACAGACAGAGAGAGAGAGAGAGAGAGAGAGAGAGAGAGCTATGTACCTGATTATATATTAAACTGAGCTCAATTCGATTTGATCTTATAATCATTATTTACACAACGTTTATCTAACTGAGCCGACTCGAAGAATCGATTCTTTCCTTGAACGACTCATCACTCATGAACCGAAAGTGAAAGTGTTTCTTCCTCGGACTCGACTCCGACTCCATTTTGTGTCTGTCGGAAAATGTATTTAAAAAAAGGATCCTAAAGAACAATTCGAGATATTACCGACACACAACAACTTTTAGCTAAAAGTAAGTATTTTATTTTATTTAAACAATTTTATAATTTACAGAAGTGTAAAATTTAAACTGAATTAATCGGGAAGTGAATCAAAAGAACCCTTCTGTATGAGTTTAAAAAAGTAACAAAATGTAACAGCTGAACTATTTTAACTCGATTCTTTGACATTGAATACGGAAGTCAGAATCCAGGTCAGTATCAGGTTCTAAAGAAAAAATGTGTTTAAAAGGTTCTTCATTCTCCACTATAACCAGCTTAAATTTGGTAAAATAAAATCAGTAGTTCACAAATAGGGGTGGTGTCCCAGGAAAGCAGTCCATAGTGGGAGGGGCGATAGCGCCAACCATGAATTAATTTAGAGGGCCTCAGATACTTTGTGAAAGGTCCTTGAACTATGACTCGCCTACTGAAAAATTACATCATATATTATCTCGACCCTAACAGACACTAACTGTTCGATCTCCTTGTTTATCTGTTGTTTGTATGCTGTAATCTGGGATTTTGAAGACTTATTTACAATAAATTCCCTTATCAGATGGTCATGTCCCCGTGTTTGGGTTACAGATCTAGAACATGACACCTCCTGTCCGAGTAGTAGAAATAATCTTTCACTCACTTCAGTGAATTAACTCATACAATAGTTACATGAATCATCCAATAGTCAAACAGTGAAGGCCCTCCATTTCAGGATTACAAATGCCTTTATATGAATCAAATATGATCATTCATTATAAAGATATTACAATTTTTGTATTCATAGAAAAGAACCAATTGGGACCCACAAGTTTAGGAAAAGCTGTGATAACTGACCAGCCCTGCTGCCAGGCACTCTTACCAATCACATGTACTGATGATGAATGTTTAAAATGAAAACTTAGTTAAATCTGAATAGATTCATTTATACATTTATTTTCTGAACCGCTTATTCCTAATTAGGGTCACGGGGAGGCTGGCGCCCATCTCAGCTGACTCTGGGCGAGGGCAAAGTACACCCTGGACAGCCTGCCAGACAATCGCAGGGCATTGTTCTTTTCATTTATTGGTGTAACTGGCATTAATTTTCTGCTTTCTTCCTTTACTTATTTATTGTTTTTTTAATTAGATATGCCGAGGTCGTTTGGCTGACCCAGTGGCTGAGATCTTTCTAAATATAAATCAAGAGATCAAAAGCATCCTTATAGATTCCCTAAACGCTGCCATCTACTGGAGCTCTGAAACCACACTAGAGGTCTGCAGGTTAGACGGAGGGAGACGGCACTTACTCGAAAAGCTGAGTGTTTTATCAGGGAGGAAGGTGAGATGCTGAAAGCATATGTAGTTTTCATTCAGTGTACTTTCATTGAGCACACACTGGCCCTGTGTAAAACAAGGTATGTTTTCTTGCAGATTGCTGGTATCACTGCAGATTGGAGAGAAGAGAGACTGTACTGGCTCGTCGAGGACGGAGCCTTCTTACATCTTTACAGAGCACACATGAGCAATGGAATGTAAACTACCCTACACAATATTCACTGACATAAACAAATTATAAAGCATTAATGATGGCCATTATGTGTTTTCGGACTCTGCAGAAATAACAGATAATCCGTAATTAAAACAAGACTAAAAGATCAAAAAATAAATTAAAAGCAAACAATAAATATTCAATAATTCATTCATTTCAATTCATGAAATATATGTTTTTAAATCATAATTATATGAACAGTGGGTTAAGGATGTAATCAGGATTCAGATGACCTTTACATCAGCAATGGCTGTGTCTGAATAATCAGTATGTACTACCATCAGTACACTTTATAGGTATGCCAACAAGTAGTAACTAAACAACTCAGACGTACTCTGCTGCCATTCTATCTGCCTTTGCCTCAAAAATCTGTAGCATTATATTAGTGTAGGATTGGCTAACAAGGTCAACTCACAAAAAGGGTTAATTTATACTTTTTATACTAACAGAAGATACAGAAAACACTTTTCATGTGAGTAAATTTACAAAACCGTGTTAATTGTTATCTGGGACCAGTATATAGAGGGACTTGAAACTAAATTTTTTTTCTGGGCAACGATGGCTCTCTTGAGCTTTCATTATCAGTGTAGCCCATGTGACACTCTCATTGGCCATGCTTGGGTGGACATGTAAATGTCAGAAATGGCCAACAGCAAGAACTGACGAACAGACTACTGCCATAGTCAAAGACATCACTTGTTATCATTTGTGTTGTCATGTCAGTAAGCAGGAGATTGATGCATGAGTGAGCTTTCATAATGGAAACAGTTTTAGCCCCTCTCTATACTGGTCCCAGGTGTTACATTTGTCTTCACTTTCATTTGCCTTTTTCTATATCATATTGCCTGGGGGGTATCCTTCTTCTTCTCTGATTTATAGACTTCAGCTAAATTATGGGATACTGTTTGGTAAGTGTAGTGTGGTACCTTTACAAATTATAGATTTAATACTTCATCCGTTTAACTTTTAACTTGTATTTAATGCATGCTAAGTATTCAAACAACTATGTCCTTTTTTGTGTATTAATAGTATTAAAGTATGAGTCTTGAAATAGTTAATATCCAATTTTATACAGTGGTGTTACTGAATTTTTTTTTCCTGATCAGAATCAGGTTTTGGTTTATTTTCTATAACAGCAGTCAGTGATATTCTTATAGTACAAACTATACAGCAACATATAAAAGACAAATTAAAGGTGGGAAAAGGTAGGAGGGGAAAAGAAGTTTAAAAAATTATTGAAAATATCTG
Organism: Porochilus rendahli; assembly: GCA_039654305.1. Lineage (NCBI taxonomy): Eukaryota > Metazoa > Chordata > Actinopteri > Siluriformes > Plotosidae > Porochilus > Porochilus rendahli. The sequence goes on from JBCNYG010000020.1 coordinate 19,461,650, forward strand.
AAAAAAAATTAAAAATAAATAAATATATATAGTTCTCTGGACAGAGGACAATAAACTTGAAACTTGCTCCCTGGAAACAATCTACATTTTAAGCATTTCTCTTCATATTTTTAATTTAGATTCTTGAATAATAAAAATCAACAACTTAACAGTTCTTGTTTTTTTTTTCTTTACCCAATCGTAAATGAGGGAATTATGAATTAAAATAAATTTCCTCTTTTATTGTTTGTTTGTATGTTTGTTTCAGAGAGCGCCCTGTATTCAAATGGAGCACAGCTACAATTTTAAACCAGCAGTTAGCTTTCTACAGTGGGCGACTTGTATGGCTGGATAAGGATGGCAAACTGAGAATTCAAGAATTGAGCCAAGCAACAAGTGTCATCATGTCTCCAAATAATAATCTAACGGCTTTCACTCTTCTGCAGAGAACTTTAAAGCCTCTTCCAGGTTATGGACTTTGAACAGAGATTTAGATTTTTTTCTTTATGTAACGTTTTTCCTTCAGCACATATTATAAAAATGACCCATTATAAGCAAATCAATCAAGTCATTCAAGTGTTCAAATGGCTGTCTCTTTCTTTTCAGATGGTTTTGTCTCTACTCCAACTGTAATCCCTTCTGCTGTTTCCAAATCATCAATAAAGATCAAATCGAATGAAACAGTGGTAACAATCAGGTGGAATCCGAGTAGAACTGAATTTGGGACTGTATTCTACTGTGTAGAGCTAAACTTCCATAATACACAAACAGGAAAGGTGATTTTGAATGCTGTAAGACTTGTGAGAATAAATGATTCCTCTTTAATAATAAGTTTTTTCTCTCAGATTTCCAACCTGTAATATATATCTTTCTGCAGATTCATACAGGGAGCTATTGTCCATCATCCAACATTGTCTCTGAACCCTTAAAGCGTATAAATAAATTCACAACAAACAACAACATTAACATCACAATAACTCCATTTACATACTGGGGTAGAGGAGACTCAACATTCCAGACTCTTTTTATATCAGCTGGAGGTAAGATATTTCTGTTATACAGAATTTACCACATTATGAAATTTTAAAAAGTGCATTAAATATATTACCACATAATGCACATGAATGGCATGATCTGATTGGTCCTGATCTGATATCTCGGTAATAAAAATCATAATTTTGTGTGCATTATCTTTAACTAGAATGGCAGTCGAACACTTAAGAATTGCAGTACCTGAGGCTGAAATCCTTGAAATTCAACATATTGCCATCCCAGAAAATAGAATGAAAGTTAAACAACGTGGCCTTCGCATTGTTAATATTCAACAAACACTATATTCAAACTGCGAATGAACTGTTCGCAGTAGTAGCAGAAAAAACTGCTAATAGTGCTAAACAAATTTCTGTCCAAACTTCATTACATTACCTTTAGCATGAGCAACATGCCTATTTTCGTTCTGTAGGAAATCGTGTGCATGTTTGTCTGTCCGCAGTCCACAAGTGTGCGTTCAAGTCCTAGTAAGTTTTAACTTTGGCGTGACCTATATATTGTTCATGTTATTATTAATAGACATTTGAGAGCTTACGGAAGTTTTTAATGAAGTAAAGTAATATTACAATAGTTATTACATTTTCATAGGCAGGAACTTTCCAATAGGATAATTTTTTTTTAATCAGATAATTTAAAGTTTGTCTTTAGGTTAGACAGAGCATGTGTGTGTACGAAGCCTCGGAAGGGGTAGGTGTTTAAATTAGAATTTCTTCATTAATGACATAGTAGCTAATGTCATGAAAGTAGTAATGTTATTAGTAGTATTAGTGTAACAACATCATTCAAGTAACTTAACGTAACCTAATGTTGGTCTCTATTATATAACAACAAGAATCTGACATTATAAATTGCAGTTGGTTGTGTTTCGCTCCACCAGTCATTTTGATCCAGGACAGTATTATTTTCTTATCAGTCTGTTTTTTGAAATATAAAAGCATGCAAAGTCAAAACTACAACTTCTGTATACACTTTGTGTTACAAGTGTGCGAAACATAGTTAGGCCAGCTAGGCCATGCCAATGCAGGCTTCTATACTAATCCCAGCTCTTTCTTCTCACAACACTTAAAAGATGTTTACCATTTGAAGACACTTCTCCTAAACAGCCCTATCTCATTTTTTTTGGAGTGCAAAACAGTGTAAATTTAGAAATCATTATGTTTTACTTTTTAATTTGTTCCTTCCTTAGCGCCCCAACTTTTTCTGATTTAAGGATTGTAGCTTCTTGTAACCTTTGACTGTTACACACACTAACACAGGAGACTCCTTCCATAAAGGGCACATAAACATCACCATGATTTATGTAAAGGTGATTTTAGAGCACTGGACCTTCATGTTGCTCTCTCTCTCTCTCTCTCTCTCTCTCTCTCTCTCTCTCTCTCTCTCGCTCGCTCTCTCTCTCTCCCTCTTTCTCCACAGACTCTGGTACAATAATGAATGCAGAAATCATATTGAGTATCGTGATGAGTCTTCTTACAGTAATTATTATCATTACTGGAGCAACCAGTAAGTTTACACACATAATTTTTTTTAAAGGTATCCACTTTTATTGTTTATGAAAAAACAACCTTGGTTGTGTTTCATTCTGAAGTTTACTTCAGGATACGAAGAAAAAGGGCACGAGAGACATATATGGAGAACGATTTAGCTTCCACAGGCAGAAAAATGGAGAAAATTACAGAGTTGGTGGGATTGGGAAATGCCTGCTACGCAGTCAGGTACTCTACATAAGTACTGTACGACAATGAGGTGACATTTTATTGACAATAATACATATTAGTATTTTCTACATAGAAACATTTAGGGATTAAAAAATATCCCTAAAGATTTATTCATGATTAGGTTTTCATGATGATGATAGGTTCATGATTATTTTTCACTTCAAAATGATAGTATAAACTATATAAATCTTGCTTCACTTTTCTTGTGTTTCAGTTGCAGTATATACTCATTCATTCATTTTCTGAACCACTTAATCCTAATTAGGGTCATGGCTGGCGCCCATCTGAGCCAGGGCAGAAACACGCTGACGGCTATGCAGCCGACTCTTGACGAAAATCAGCAATGGTTCTTTTACATGCCTCCCACCATAGACAGTGAGAGATATGGCCGGCCTTTGATAACCCAGTTAGCTGCACTGAGGGGTCAGCAGTGACAACACGTTGATAGTGGGTCTTGAACCCCTGACCTTGGGACCAGTAATTCAGCACCCTACCACTATAGTCCTTATATCTTTACAGTAATGCATACAGAAATTTTGCATAACGTTTGCCCTTAAATATAAATGGATAAAAAATTATGGCATCTTGAGTGAATAAGAAAATGAAAGTGTTGATCAACTCGTCTGGTAGAAATGAAATGAAGCATTTTAGGATGTGATGTTATGCTGTAGGAACATAATTAACTTCAGAGTTTAGCAGTGATTCGGTTTCATCACAGCATCACTGATTGATTTTTGATCATGATTTGATCAGTGATTTTTTTTTCTGCCGTACATCAATTTTTGGCCAAATTCTTGAAAATAACACCCCACTGAATTCACGACAAACTTTTTAATTGCACTCCGAAAACACACCGCTGTTGCAAACAAGTTATATAAGTCTATGCTTTTTACGATTATTTTTCCCCTTGGTGTTTTTTGATTTGTTTTTAGTGTACTACCTGCTCATGAAGAGATCCAGTCTCTTCCTGTGTTTCCCAGAGAGTGTCTGAAGCTGCAGAGGTTGTTGGGTAGTGGAGCTTTTGGGGAAGTTTATGAAGGAGTTGCTGCTGCAGAACACAGTGGAATGGCTGAGACAAGAGTCGCTGTCAAGGTTAAATTTTAAATGATGAAAAATTTGCACTTGTAACAGCTGTTAAATGATGTTCTAGTGTGTTCGGAAGTCCATACACTCACCTCCTTGTTACTTAAAGTGAATACCAGCCAATGATGGGCATCTGTGAGCTAATGCATACAAGGGGTGGTTAGTGCTTTCCATTCGTGTTTTAGGCAGCCCTGAACATACATTCACAGCAGTTCGTAAAGATGCAGGTAACAGATTCACGTGTCACAGAGGGGGCACATGCTTGCTTTCCCCCTCCCTGCTTGCTGGTGGTCACATAATTGGGAGGCAATTGTTGGGAACTGACTATGACTAAATTAAGAGAGAATAATGAATACACTCGACCCTCGTCCGGTTTTGCTGATCGCCCATAGCTTCCGAGGATGATTCGTAAGTGGGTAATAACAACCATTTAATTGCGGAAAAATAAGAAAATTTTGTGTATGTATGTACAACCACATCATCCAATGTAAATATAAATCCAATGTAAATCCACAACAAAAAACGTGTGAATTAAGAAGGGAAATTACGGATGTACTGCTGACTGCAGTAAACAAACTGAAGCACTGACGTGCACGCCAACATCTGCCCTTGCCTAACTCATGACTGCCCTTGCCGACCACCAAGCCCTCCCAGACAGTTTGGCCACTCCAGACTTTATCCACAGCTTCTGATATCCGTTATGCCAGGCGCTGTAGAATCGAGGGTCACGTGTAAGTAAATGCTGTTCTATAATATAGTCATAATTTTATAATAAGTTCAATATGTTGAACTAATAATAGAGATGTTAAAATCAACTTAAAAATTTAAATTTTCTTACCAGACACTGCAAAAAGGAGCCAGTCCTCGAGAAAAAAAAGAATTTTTGAAAGAAGCCCATTTGATGAGGTAAGTTAATGTTCATCAGGAACAGTTTTGTCAATTTCAAATTTGTACCATTTGTACAGTAAGCAAAAAAACACACTTATATAAGAATTTTATGGTTTATTTCCTGCTTTTTTAATCATGACAGATGTTTATAAGAGCTGTATAATAGTGTCTCTTTAACTGTTTTAATAGTTTAAAACCATTAAAGTAAATGTAAACGTTTTTGTATAATGCAGAAAAAATATATACTATAAAGAGAAGCAATCTAAAACAAGAAGTATATAGTTTATATTTGCATATTTACAAGAAGAAAGGAGGAACATATGTATTATAAAGTAAATAAGTTACGCCCCATGGCAGACGGCTCCAAGCACTGCAGCTATGGGCTGTGAACTTCATTTAATTTTCTCAATATTTATGTTGTTGTTGTTGTTGTAGTAGGCATGGTGGCATAGTGGTGAGCACGTCCGCCTCACAGCAAGAAAGTCCTGGGTTCGATTCCCAGCTCGGGCGTTTCTGTGTGGAGTTTGCATGTTC
>JBCNYG010000020.1:19479998-19490224 GCA_039654305.1 Porochilus rendahli
GTGTGTGTGTGTGTGTGTGTGTGTGTGTGTGTGTGTGTGTGTGTGTGTGTGTGTGTGTGTGTGTGTGTGTGTATAGATAGATAGCTAGATAGATATAGGATATATATTTGTGTATGCATGTATGTATGTACACGTACACAGTCAAGCCAAAAGTTATTCATACCCCTGGCAAAATTTGACTTGGTTACTTTTATTCAACCAGCAACTTTTTTTGACCGGAAATGACACGGGCTTCTCCCAGCAGATAAGACGACGTATAAGAGGCATCACTGTGGGGGAAAACAATTCAGCTTTTATTTACATTTGTACAAAGAGTGGCATGTCCAAAATTATTCATACCCTTCGCAAACAGTCACAGTCTATGGGAAAATCCAAAGTTCTATGCCATTCCAAATAGTCCAAGTTGTTCTACAGCATCCTAATTCCCATGAATCATTGGGAGCAGCTGTTTTAATCAACTCAACAGGTGAAGAACAGCAGCTCCCTGTAGTTGGTTTGTGGACATTCTCAGAGGATGTGGTTGGAAGCAAAAAGTGACACCTGTGCTGGCCAGGAGGATAGTGTGAGAGGTGAAAAAGAATCCAAGGATCACCACCGAAGCCAAAGGTGAATTGGAGTTTGCTGGTGGCAGCATCTTAAGGCAGAAAATACAACGGACACTGCACACTGCTGGGTTCCATGGACGCAGACCAAGGAGGACGCCACTTCACCAGATAAGGCACACAAAAGCTCGCTTGTCCTTTGCAAATGCTTATCTGGACAAAGAAGACGACTGCTGGTCTTCTGTTTTATGGTCAGATGAAAAAAAATTGATGTATCCTTTATTTGGCATAAAAAAGAAGCGTGGTGACACAAAAATTATAGGTAGTGTTTGATTGCTGTAATAGCCAATAAAGGCTTTTCTATTGATTATTGAGAAATGTATGAATAATTTTGGACATGCCACTTGTTCTCTTTGTTCAAATGTAAATAACTGCAATTTTTTTTACTGCAGTGATGCCTCTTGTACGATGTCTATCTTTTGGGAGAAGTTTGTGTTAAAATAAATTGGTAAATAAAAGTAACCAAGTCAAACTTTGCCAGGGGTATGAATAATTTCCGCCGTGCGTGTGTATATTATATTGTATACACACATACATGTGTGTGTGTGTGTGTGTGTGTGTGTGTGTGTGTGTGTATATAAATGAACAAAAATCAGATCTATATTACAAAAAGTTTCACCCCAACATACTATATGAACACAGTGCTTCTTTGTTTGGTTGCTTTCTTACAGTGCTGCCTTAGTTATCGCTTACCTTATGGAAACATTTGGTGTGAAATACAGGTAATTTTAACTTTGCCTGTATAGTAAGGTTTTTTTGTGTGTATTTTTTTTTGGAAGTCGTGTGAATTTGGATAAATTACTGTTTTCTTTGCAGGGATGCTTTCAGTCATGTCCAGGATCGGAGATTCTGTATCAACCCTAACGTAGGCTTCGTGCATCAACTACAGGTTAGAGTTAAAATGATTTCAACTGAGCTTTACAAGTTGATTCTGTAATGGATTATTGCAGGGGTGATAAAATTACAGATTAATCCAGAATTCTGTTTGTTTGTTTTTTTGTTTTTTTTGTTTAGTTTTTTTTTGGTCTTAAGCAAGCTAAAATATACTTACCATAGACATAATACATAGACAGGACGCTCCATTGATTTTCGATGTGCTGTGCAGTGTCAACTTGGACGCCATCTTGGACAATGCTACTTCAGCATCAATAGCATGGAAGGCAAATATCGGTTTATGATTGGGAACATGATCTTATGAGTATGAAAATACTCCTGCAACAATGCCTACTACACTGTACACATATTATAGCAGTATTACATCTACATGGACAGGTTTATAAATGTAGATACTTGTACATTTGTGTATATAGATATGTCATATGTCCCAAAAATACATACATGTGTCTAGAAATTATTATTTTTATTTATTTTTATACCAACAAGTATCATCCATAAACCTCTATATATAAGATCTAATAGAGAGTAAACAAGAGCATACTCTAATTACTGGCAGGTTTATTGGTTTTCTGTATATTTAACTACTCTATTTAAATAATACCTTTATAAAATATGTTGCAATAAGTTTTCTACAATAAACAACATTAAAATATATAGCACTATTGGAATGAAAATGTTGCAAATAGCAAGACCTGATGTGGGATAATTAGGTTGTTTTTAGTTAATAAAAAAAAAATAATAATTCTGTGCACTATGCGCAGAACAGTAAAAATAAACACACTGGTATTATGATATCATGTTATGTGCCAAGTAAATCCACGGATCGCTTTCTAGTGGCATTAAAACATTTTCTTTATCTTCACTTCGCCCACAGTTTTTATAACAAAAACCCACAAAGAGCACTCCAAGATGGCGTTATGTTGACACCATGAGATTGATGTACATCAAGTCTATCTTTTTAGCATGTATATGGTTAGAACTGCCTTTAATAATCAGGCACTTTGGGTTTTTTTATTTTTACACTGGCTGAGGTCGTCTTTTTCGGTTTTATAGCAGTTTGCAAATGGCAATTTAATACATCACCACCACCTATTGGTATGAAGTGTGTATCATAATGACATATTTACACCTAATTCTAAAGGTGTATTTAAATAAAATTAAAAAAAAACACCCTATATTCTTTGAATCAAATGAGTTAGTCCTAGATTCTGTATTAGATGCCTTTGACACTCTGCTCTTGGATCCTTTTGTAGAATGTCTCTCAAATCTAAAGATGAAGGAATGGGATTCTTTTTGGTATCGTCACATTCATTTTCAAGAAGCACGTTGTAGAATCTAATCTCCCCTGTTGTACGATAGTATTTTGAATTATAAAAACTTAAAGAAACACTCCTGGATCAAGTGAATACTGAATACACTGTTAGGTACATAAATGTTGTTTACTTTTACACCCTCTCAAGGTCATTTGGGGACACCAGTCTAAACAAAAAAAAACATTTAAAAAAGCATTTTAATAATAGCGCACGTGACGTGGAAGACGTGATTTGGTGAAAGAATAGTCCCCTAATCTTTGTCTGCAGGGCATTAAAGGGATATTGTGTATTACTCGCCATCCTGAATTCCCTGCAGTATGGCTGAAAAGTTCCGTTCATGACGTTAAAACAGCTCTGTACTGGCATAGCACTGTGTTTGCCAGGTAGTTATAAAAGGTGTTAAGAGGGTGCATTAGGTTTAAGCATTAGGACCTACCAGTTATGTTCAAAAGAGTGTTTTATCCAAATCAGATTCGAAGTAAAGGCTTTTATTTGTTTATTTATTTTTAACAGTTACCAAGTACAGTTACAGTTCAGTTTACCCAGTCTAGAAATAACGAGCAACCTAAACGGTTATGAAAAGACTTGGCAACCTACCCTGTAAAAGACGCGCCTGGGCTTATTAAACATTCTTCGGTCTTATGGATATACAGTGGACTAATACCAGACCCACTGAACTACAGACAATTAAATGGAGGTTACACATGAAATGTACTGAGAAAAAAAGGCTGGTATAGCGGTTTTGTATATTCAGGTTTTGGTACAACATCTGGAGCCTGCCTCGTCCATTTAAATCTCAGTATGACCCACCAAGATCACTGTATAACTAACACAAACCACTTTCACATACACATACATTTTGGGGGTGGGGGGATTTTCATTTTGCATTCATCATCCCTGATTGTAGTGATAATGAATGGTGTAAAACATCAGCTTGATTTAATATCTTTATGGTGTTAGGAGAACTACATGATGCCACACTATGCGATTTGTTACCGACAATCTGGAGTACTCCTGGGAAATTAGGGAAGCAACTGTGTACTTGAATAAAGTTGTGATGTACTGTTTTTGCATGTCTTGTATCTGTAGGAATATGAAGCAATTTATCTCGCCAGACTAACCATCAAGATGATGTCTCCCATTCAGCTGGGTCGCTCTTTCTCCATTCAAGCAGGAATGCAAGGTTGATTTCTGGCACTTTACCCAATATAAGTACTGCTTGCTGTTTCTAGAGATTTTATAGTTATTGAAAGTATCTTACCTGGGCTCCTGAGTGGCACATCAACGACGACTGTTAACCTGGAAGTCGTAAGTTTGGGTTCAGGTTGATGCTGCAGCCGTGATTCCGATTAGCTAAGCTTTCACAGAAAGGGGGGGAGGCATACACTCAACTGTATCACTTACAGCGATTACCAGCCAATCGTGGGTGTCACTGAAAATATTCATTCAAAGGGGAGGATAACATTTTCCCACCAAGTGAGTTGGACTGCCCTGAGTAGGTATTCGCAGTTCATAAAGGTGCGGGTGGCAGCATCATGCGTCATGTGATACCCTCATTGGTAGTGATTTTGTGGTAGGGAGGCATTACTTGACATGTGGGAATTGGTTATGACTAAATTTGAGGAGGAGTACTGTTTTTGCTCAGATTTAATGTTCTGTATGCAAAATATTTTAGTCTCCATCCAAACTAAAGCATTTAAACAAAATGTGCTTTAATGGTGTTACCAATATTCCGTTTGTTTTCACAGGGAGCCGGAAACGAACACTAGAAGATGATGATGATTTTGGGAGTATGCAAGTTCAAGCTGCCCAGAATGGATAGACCATACTTTAGAGCTTAGCTGCTTTTGGATTTTTTTTGTTTGTTTTACATTTTTATGGGATTTAAAATTGTAAATATTCTGGGTGGGTTTTGTAAAAAAAAAAAAAAAAAAATTGAGGAGGAAGAGAGGGCAAGGCTGCTCCTTAACCTGGGGCTCATTTGATATTTGTGGGGGGATTTTTTTGAGCCGTATGCACTGATGTTTTTTGCAGTTTTATAATATTTAACACATTCTTTGCATTTGCAGTGGGACAGTATTGCAATAATGCTCTTTTGATACTTGAACGACTCTTCCTTTTTGGCTAGACGATCGCATTTGTTTAAAGGAAATTGTGCGAACGGCACTTCAGTGTAAGAAAACAGACTTGGGGTGGAGTAAAGATCAATGCTTGTGAGAGAATTAACAACCTACTCAATAAAATGTGGCTGAATCATCGCTTCTGTCTTTGTTTTAAGATATTTACATAATTTAAGTTAATGCCTGTCACACCTTATAATCTGATTGTTGCGTGCGACCACCAGTCATGCCAACTCAACGCTCTGAGGAAAGGATGCATGTCAGAAAAGCTTTTTAATTGGTACCCATATCCCCTTTCTGAGCATTTCTCAGACTGTTACATAGTATATTCTTATATACTTCTGAACAAACTGTTACATCCATTACGTGGATTTGTAATGTTCTCTATATTGTACTGTTAGGTAGTGTAGTATTATAAGATTGGAACATACTTATTTCCCACTTTCTCTGGTACACATGCTAATAAAAGAAAATTCTGATCAAGACTACAGAAGACGTACTGAAACAAATTACTCACTCAGCATGCACACAAATCATAAAGGTGTTATGTTATAGGGGGTAAATTATTGATCTCAATCATGCTCTCGTAAACAGCTGGCAATTCTGTAGAGAAGGTCTATAAGATAAAAAAAGGTCTAAACACTGTTGCAGCTAACAGAGGTTTACAGGAACAAATAGGTGAGCAGCATGATGGCTGTAAGTTTGTTACATTTGCTTCATGGCTCCAGAGAAAAATTTACGAGAGTATTAGGGCCACATTAAGAAAAATATTTTCACAGACTTCGGGAATTCCTCATAATATTATGAGGAATAAAGTCGTAAATTTACGAGAATCAAGTTGTAAGCCTGTTTTAAAAGAGGAAAGTCGCTAAAATAAGAACCGTGGAGCATTTCATGAAGTTATACTTCAACCTAGGTTTCACAAACCAGGAGAATCTTTTGGCACTTCAGCACCACATTAGCATTAGGACTTTAAAAAGAATCTGCAAGAAAATGCATCTATTTCGCAGGAAGAACCAGGTGGACTTGGATGAAAACGCTGCGTTTGTGGAGGGGGAAATGGCTGGAAGTGGTCGACTGCAGGGTTATAGATGGATGCTTCAGCGGGCCATTCAGAGGGGTTTTGTGGTTCCTCAAGAAACAATCTGGCTGATAATTAAGATTTTGGATCCAGAGGGAGTTGAGCACCGGCGAGCACGGTGTCTCAGACGCCGGCAGTACACTTGCTTTATTCTCATAATATTACGACTTTATTTTCGAAGCCTGCCAAAAAACATTTTTCTTAATGTGGCCCTAATACTCCGTTTGGTGTCATTTTTTCAGTTCCCTTCTGCTGCTACAACACTATTGCATCTAACAGCCAACAGGTTTACAGGAACAAATAGGTGTGCACTATGATGGCTGTAAGTTTGTTACATTTGCTTCATGGCTCCAGAGAAAAATTAACCCTGGCTGATCAACTACATTTGTGTTTTTCTTACAAAGTGCAAGATGATGCAAGTACAATTAGGCAAAACATGCTTCAGTCAATGCAATTTGTAAAACTGGCCACCTTTCCCCATCACAGAACATTTTTGGTACTGTTTATCATACATAAAATATAAATTAGCATGTAGAATAGAAAAGTAAATCTCTCTTTTTAGAAAATATTCAAGTACCTTGTTCTTAAGGATGCTTCCAGCATATGTATAAAGACAAAGAGACCTTCTGAGAGTACGAGCTACCACTACTTCATATTCTACTTTCACGAGCCGTAATCCTTCATCATACTGTAGTGTTTTGATTTTTTTTTTATGTTATTGTCCCAGACTACCAGCAAATCTCGGCTCATTCTTGAGGAAAATGGTGCCGAAGTGGGGTAAACTCAACCACACAGTCACTGAGGTCAGATCGCACCGCACGCCCAGGAAGGTCCCTGAAGTATTCAGTCGAAGAAGCGACACTGCATGTAGGTCTCCTCTGAAGGTGTGTAACCCAGCTTCGTATAGAATGTGACGTTGTTCTGTGCACACTCCAGTGTGATCTTGTAGCACTGCAATTTTTTACTGAGCAAAGTCAGCGTCGCGACGAGCCTGCACACAAAACAACAGATAGACCTGGATGATTTCATTTTGTCCATCATTAAAAACTTAACAATTCCTTACATTGCTATAATTCTACATTTACAGTATATATATATATATATATATATATATATATAATGTATGTATATATGCGAGGGTGTGGCCTCAGTACCAGTCTCAATGAAAGGAGTTGTAGCTTCTATGCAGTACAATCTTACTAAACCAGGTATGTACTAGTGTAGGGGGCCCTGTGAAAATGAGACTTCATGAAGGTGTGTTAATTGAGGAAGATTAGCCTCTGAAAGTCAGACTCGGTGAAGGCATACACTCACTGTGACCTTCTGTAGGAGGTGTGGTCTGTTTTAAAGGTATTTCTTACATGTATAAATGTAGAAATAAGTGATTGTGTTTTTAGATTTTTAAATGTGTTATTTTGAGTAATGTATAATAGCAGGTCTCTGAAAACTTGATTTGAGGTTTACTATTCTGTATATTAAAAATTCTGACATTCACATGCAGCTTTTGAAAACAATGCAATACAGTGGCTTGCAAAAGTATTCATACATTTTCCACATTGTGTCACGTTACAACCACAAATGTAAGTGACTTTTATTGGGATTTCATGAAGAAGAATTTCAACGGGCACTCACAGTTTTCCCAGCTGTTTCCCTCGGCAGACATCACTAACCACCACCTCCTCGACACGCCCTCGCTAACGAGAAAACAGCAGGTCATAAAAATGCAACAGAAAAGTGAAACTATACTTTGGGTTTGTTAGTTAAGAATAAAGACAGGTAGATACAGCTGTCATAGTCATAAAATATCATATATGTTATGACTATATATTTGTATTTGAGTGTGTATATATATATATATTCATTCCCCATTTTTTTCCAGCTCTATTTACATGTATCTATCTCCTGGCTTCCTGGCTACCTGGCTACAACTTTGTCTGTGAGATCTTTGGACACATCACTGGAGTACGAATATAAACTCTAAATCTACCTTTTTTTCCTCTCACATGTATAGCAGAAATAACAGGATGCTTGCTGTACCTTTGCACATGAGTGGATAAATTTATGTTCTACAATGAGCGTTGCTGTGGCAACAATTTGTTCCATGTTTGTGTCCTCGACCACGATGACGAAATAGTCGCCAGTTTTCTTCATGTGTTCAAAATGGGCTGTAGGGGTACAGAGAACATTCCATCTACAATTACACAGTGTATATTGCCCACAATGCACTGTATTTTTACCACAAAAGGTAGGCTGGTTAGCCTAAAAGTAATAAACAAAACAAGCATCAGTACCCCTGAACTGCTCTTTTGTGACGTCTCCTGCTACAGTGAGCTGTGACAGCACCTTATACAGACCTACAACAGGACACAGACACAAAACAACTTGTGTTAAGACATATGTGTGTGTGTGGACCAAAGACAGAGTGAAGGATAAATAAGTATGTACCTCTGTCTAAATCAGAAGGGCGCAGAGGACGGAGGATGAGACCATCTCCGGGCGCCAGGTGGGAAATCGGGGGTGAGAAGGACACCTTGCTGCTGTTCCAGTCCAGCTCCTGGAGCAGAGAGGGGTCAAACAGTGGTGTCTCATCCAGCAACATTCCACAGGCCCTACATGAAGGAAATGAGAAATGAGAAATACAGAAAAGGAGAAAAGGAGAAGGTAGGGTTATACTGAGGTACAACAACATTAAAATACTGGATGAAGCCAAAAGTAAGCCATGAGCAAATGAAAGCCTTTTTGGTGATGTTCAAACAAAAAAGTATAGTACATACTACAGAAGAACGGTGCAATCTGATTGGTTCACAATCTCAGGATCATTAATAATATGTATCAAAGTATTTTGCATAATATTTGTAGCATACATTCTGCATGCTTGTAGCACTAGTAACTATGTTTTTGCATTAAACAAAACTTTTTTGTTTCAGCTACGAAAGCTCCTGTTATGTCTTTAAATCACATGTAGACGCTGTTATTCACTACTGGTTAATAAATATGTACCACAGCAGGGAAGGCTACAGAACAAGCTACAGCGATGAGGTGCTTTGCATCACTATGAAGCATTATGTATAAAATGGATACTAAGTAAAACAAGAACATTTTTACAATTCACTAGGGAGGTTTTTTCTTTTCTGGTTGTTGAACCAGTTTTACCAAGCGACTGCAGGAATCTGCTGCTTGACCGGGTTTCACATTACCAATTATGTCTTCAAATCCACCACAGTATTTTGTTGATTTCAACCAATTAACGCCAAGCCCATCCTTTCCCTTCCGTTCCTGTCCGTTCCCCCTCTCATCCAAGCTTTCATTCAAACATATGTTGGTCTTCCAAGTACTTGCATTCATGCTCTCCTCATATTTCTGGAGTTAGACGATAAGTATGATTGTCCATTTGCAAAATTTGGGTTCTTTAACTTGTTAGCCAACACCAGCAAACATCGACCCTAATTCCATGCTGGGCTACTGTAGAAGCATGGCAGCGTAACATGACACCTCTGTGAAAGAAGCCCTGCCCTCTATTTCAATACTAAGGGCTGATTCAAACCTCACAAATATATAGATTTAGGCTCTGCTTAAATCAGAATCAGAATACTTTATTGATCACGGAGGAAACTGTGTACCGTAGATCTACGCCGGAAAGGCGTTGCGATCTCCACTGATCGTCCAAGGTCAGTGTTATAAGAGTAGCGCGCAGCTCCTTTAAGGGCTGAAAAAACTTCAGACCTGGAGAAAATAAATAAATATCCCCTACACTCTGGAGTGAAAGCAGGAAAGTTTAACAATGGGTTCTCTTTTCAGTGCCTTCACTCGCTGATTTTTGCCTTCATTTGTATCCCGTCTTGTTAGTTTAATAACCTTTTAACAAGTACATGTTCCATGCTCCCGTTCGTGTCTTTTGTTGTTTGGCAAACATTTTTCTGCCTAACTGAGTTAAATTGTGTGGGGTTTTTTTTTTATTCTGTGCGAGTCTGAGTGGTGATGTATGAGCCTCTATATTTTGGGTTTCAGTTTCGTTACTAATAGTAAATCTGATCTAATTTTTTTTTATAGGAGAGACAGCAGCCTAATTGGGGTTTCCTGTGGGGGCATGGACCCAGGACAACCATCCAAGTCATGTTCCATGCCTATGAGGCTCCACTCAGGAGCTCTGCTATAACATATTTTTAACAGCATTTGTAGTTACAGGTTAGTATACACAAATGAAAAAATATAT
>JBCNYG010000020.1:19495980-19506858 GCA_039654305.1 Porochilus rendahli
ACAACAACAACAACAATAATAATAATAATAATAATAATAATAATAATAATAACATCACTCACTTTTACTGGAGCCTATCTCAGCCAACATTGGGTGAACACATTGTACACCCTAACCATCTCACCACAACATCGCAGGGCCAACACACACACACACACCACCACCACCATTTACACTCACATCCACACCTACAGACAATTTGGACTGTGTGTTTACCCCACACAGAAATTAAGTCTCTGAGCCCAGGACTCAAACCACAGTTCTTATTGCTTTGATTAAGGTGTGCTGACTACTATGCCACCCTACCGCCCTGTTAATATTGTATAGAAAATACAATCCTGATTATGATGATAAGCCTGGTTGTCTTAGAGCTCCTTCTTCTTCAGTACGTGTCCTCAGTGTTTTTACCCATGGCCTTGATTTGTTCCATGTGTTGGCTTGCGCAGGAATTTCTGGAGGGTTTCAGCAGGGGGTAAATACTTGTGTCCTGATGACTCAGTATAAAAGCCCAACTGTGTGTAGATTTATGGGGAAAATTACATCCATTTCACTTTCAGGTTGTAGCCAAAAAAAATTGAAAGATCACGGGGGGATACTTATAGTACAGTACTCCGTACTGCCTCAATTTTTCTCAGAGAAGAAACAGTAGAGCACAGTATAGATATTAATGCTTACGTTATAAGACTGTAAAAAGAAAAAAAAACAATCCTTCCATTAATTTGTAGAACCACTTACTCCTACTAGGGTCATGGGGAGGCTGAAGCCTGTCTCAGCCAACACTGGGTAAAGGCTGGGTACACCCTGAACCACCTGCCAGTCCATTGCTGGGACAACACAAACACAATCATTCACACTCACATTCACACCTAAAATAAATAGTATACTGTATATAATATTTTTCAATTTAATGTACATTATTTCATAATATTTAAAAGGTTTAACATGTAGAAGGTTGGAAGAACCTCTCTTTTTATATCTTACAGGTGAAAGATGTGGTCCAAGTTATGCAGCCACAAACTAGGTTTATATCAATGGACCTGTGCAATGATTTTTATTGATCTTCTCATTTCCCAGAAGCACAAAACCTTATTAAGATTTGCTTTCCAAGTGCTGCCTTTTGCCCCTCTTTTTAGCTCGATGGGTGTTATGAAAATGTATCCACATGGCCTTGGCTGCCATGATATCCACTGTTAACAGGATGCCGCTCCATTTAGACACCAGAGGGAGTAAAGGTGTTGCATGGTAGCATGCTCCAGTAGGCTCCCATATTACTTAGCCTGGCCTTTCTTTATTTAATGACCCTAATCTTTGACTTGACCACCGCCCACCTACATAGGTGTAAAAACTTCTTGTTCCATGACTTGACAACTTATTTTACTAATTAATTCAACTTTTTGTGAGACAGACATTACCATTTACCTGCTCACTCACTGACTCACTCATTTTCCAAACTGCTTAATCCTATTACGGTTGCAGCGAGGCTGGCACCTATCTCGGCTGACATGGGCCAAAGGCAGGATAAACCTTGAACAGTTCACCAGACCATCGCAGTACCAACATACAAACAACCATTCATGCTTCACCCCGACGCGTCTTTGGACTGTGGAACAAAACCAGAGTACCCGGAGGAAACCTACACAAATTGGTAAATGGCTGATTGCCCAACGTTTCAGGGTGCCCTCATGTCTGCCTTCCTTCTGCACTGGTTTTAAAATTATCATCTGGCAATTAATATCTGGTGAGATTGGACAGTTCTCGATGAATAACACCAATCTTCATATTCTCCAACCCAATGTTCACTTGGCTGTTTCATTCTGTGTATCAGGAATTTTTTGATTTGGAAAATGAATATTCACATAAACCTGAAAGTATGCAATATACATTTGAGTCAGCTTTAATACAAAATGCACAAATAACTTCAGAAAGTCTAAGATTCATTTTGTTTCATGTTATATAAATCTGATAAATATCTGGGGGCTTTTTTGCTCCCACCCATCGAGAGCTATAAGAATTGATTCCGTTACACTTTAGTTTCCGGTCATTTAGGTGCCACATGCTGAAAATGGAGCCGAATTCAAATTTGGTATGCTAGTTCACTACTATGAACCAGGATAGGACAGGATGAGTTTGTGTGTGAGTGACCTTGGCCTACTTTTCAAGCTGGGGCTTTCAAACTTGCTATGCTTGTTCTATATGGGCATTATGAAATGGTCCCCTAGCATTTACATGGTGAGAAGCTCAGCCATCTGGGAGGAGCTTGGAGTAGAGCCACTGCTCCACCGCGTTGAGAGGAACCAGTTGAGGTGGCTCGGGCATCTGATTAGAATGCCTCCTAAACGCAAAACAACATAGGTTTGAAACATGACTTCGATGGCTGTCCCATGTCTGTGCCATCCATGACTTGATTCTGACTGGCTGTTATGAAGAGCACTATAACAAAACTTAAGATGGTACAATAACACAATAACAAAAGTGCAAGCCAGCACAAATCTGAAGATAAAAGGGTCACAATAAATACAGTATGAACACACACACACACAATCTTTGCAGCAATACATAACATACTTTTTTACTTGCTTAATGGATAACTAAACTAACAAGACAAGTGATATAAATGATTGCAGAAATCAGTGAGTGAAAAGCAGTAAACAGAAAACTCAGTGTTACCCTTTCCTTCTTTCGCTGCAGACTGAATGTGGAAAACACAAGGGAGATTTATTTATTTTTTCCTCATTAAAGGAGCCGTGCTTCTCTTATATCACCAGCCTTGGACACCTATCAGTAAAGATAGAGGGAGCTCCATCTCTATGCTTATCCTTAATCTTTAGGTAAGATCACAGTCATACTGGAGGACATATTTGCAGTGAACTTTTACCTTTCTGACTGATGTGTTGAGTTTGTTCTTTAGTGTTTATAGACTCTTGGATTGTCTCCAAAGTTTTATGTGTCCTTTTTTGGTCAATGCTACACCCTTCCACCAAGTGTCATGGAAATCCCATCAATAAGTTGCATGCAATCCTGCTTATAGGAAAACTATATTATCACACAGATAATATAAACTCTGTAGTGGATGTAATAAACCATTATGTAAAATATACTCTTAGGAAAAAAGAAAAAGGTCACTGGGGAAAATTGATTACTTAATTTAATTACAATGTTGGAAATCATAAAATATAATTATAAGAGTTATTATATTTATTACTGACATCTGATACTTGTTAGTATATACTATGTGGGAACAGTGCAATCTGATGGGTTTATTAAGAATAATGCACCTCAGACGTGGTAGATGTCCCCGAATATTCCCCAGAATATTGGTCTATTCAGCTTAGTGACATCCAGCTGACCCAGCCTGAGGTACATAATTGTTTTGGAATGTACTACATGGGAACTTAAGCAAAAACCATCCCCTCAGAAATGAGGTGGTACATTTCAATGGGTTACTTATAATAAAGACAGATTCTTCTAAAAAATAAATAAATAAACACTAAATAGAGATTTTTATGGTGTATTAAAAATATCCTGATGGATCCAGGTATGATTGAGAGCATGCCTAAGCAGGTGTCGCTTTAAATCTCTATAACTGTTTAACAGTATGCTAAGCAGAAACAATTAAAAGCAAACTTAAATGACATTTCTGTAGTTTATATTTACATATTTTAACTATGGCAATAGATTTTATAGAGAGCTTTGGATTTTTTATTTTTTTTTTGGCAATTAGCCTAGTGTGCATGTCCTTAGACTGTGGGAGGAATCCATATCCCCCAAAGAAAATCTATATCAGGAGAGCATGCAAACTCCACATAGAAACACCCTCTCCAGACACAGGGCTCATATCCAGGACGTCTTGTTGTGATGTAGAAGTGCTCCTATATTTTATTATATACACTATATGAAAAACAAAAAGGCATTGGCTCAAAAACTCACCCACGGCTTCTTCCAGGTAACTCTGAAATCGTACAACTGGCTAATTAGAAGCATTTACCGAATACCCTTCACTCACTCATTTATTTGCTGAATCATCTAAGCCTAGTCACGGGGAGGCTGGAGCCTATCTCGCTTAACACACGGCAAAGGTCGGGTACACCCTGAGCAGCTTGCCATACCATTGCAGGCCAACACACACAAAACATTCACAATCACTTGTATGGCAATTTGGAACAGCCAAGTAGCCTAATGTGCATGTTTTTTTTTTGTTTGTTTGTTTTTTTTAACTGTAGGAGGAAACCAGAGTACCTGGAGAAAACCCACGCCAGCCCAGGGGAAACATACAAATTTCACACAGAAACGCTGTTGCAAAGTCAGACTCGAACCCAAGACCTCATTGCTTAAAAGCAGACGTGCTAACCACTACGCCACCGTACCACCTTATTCACAAGAATATTCACAACCAAAATCTAGATCCATTCATTTAAAAAAAAAAAAGTTGATTGTGTCAGAAGGACAAGTTTTTCGCTTAGCCTTAAGTTAAAAAAAAAATCTGGAGAAGCTAAAGCCAGGATATAAAACCTAGCTAAAGGACACGTAGCAATAACAGTTATTCCATAATTCATCTTAAGTTACTGGCGCTGCAGGCCAACAGACAGAAGGTATTGAATGAACCGGGAAATGGCTCGGCTCACAGCAGGAAAAAACCTGCCTAGCAGAAAGCTGATATAGTAGTTCACATGACTCCAGTACGGATCATTGCATTGAGTGGAAGATATAACTCAAGGAGATGCAGTGGGCATGTTCCTAATGGCCAGACTCTGAAACTGAATCTGTGTAAGTCTAGTCATACCACATCCGTAGTTCTCTGTTGCCTTTACTGGGACGTAGGTAAAGTCTTAATAAAGAAATAGGGCCTTCTACATATAAAGTTAAGTGCTCCTCTGTATTACTAATACAATTATATTTACTATATTTACTTTATTTTTAAAATGAACCAAGAAATTGCTATACTGGAACCACTCACTCATTCATTCATTTGCCAAACCGCTTAATCCTACTTGAGCTGCGGGGAGGCTGGAGCCGACACTGGACCAAGGCGGAGTACACCCAGAGTAGCTCGCCAGACCATTGCAGGGCCAACACTCACACAGCCATTCATAGTCACACCTGGGACAATTTGGAATAGCCTAATGTGCATGTCTTTGGACTGTGGGATGAAACCAGAGTACTCATTGTTAACTAAACTCAGAAAAGGCAAAATGCTGTTCTTGACCATCATCCATTTTTGCCTTCACTTTTTCTAATGAGACAAAACCACAAACCACTTTGTCCTAAAGAGAATTCTCTTTCTGATATACAATACCATAATGGTTATAAGATATATATAAATATAATGTTTCAATAAAAGAAAAAAGTAAGAGTAACTCAAACACAAGCAAAACTAAAATGTATATCAACTTGACACTAATGTGTGTGATCCTCTATGGCTCTTAAGAATGCATGAAATGTTATTGTACACATTTCAATAAATAAACATAAAATAAATCTGTACCAAATGGGTTTCTGGAATTCATTTTTCACTTATAGGGGTCCCTGGCTGCAAAAGGTTTGAGAACCCCTGCACCGAGGGAACTTTCATCATCTGCATCATTTCCAGCTTCTGAGGTCCTGAGGGAGCAATGATACCATATTCCATGAAAAATGATTCTGGTTATCCAAAATGACCAACCCCATTAAGTTCCACTGTTCAGTTACACCCTGAAATCTTGTCCATTATAGTTTACCTTATGTTTTTAGGTACATTAGCTAGATAGTGAACTTTTGTAAGCTATATGTTAAGTTGACTAGCTTGTAATTTTTTTTATTTATTTTTTAAGAGCCAGCTACTTTTTTCTTTCTTTCTTTTTTTTTTTTTTTGCTCATATGTTATGTGTAAAATAGGAGTAGACAACCAATATAATGTTAACAATAATTTTGTTTGATTTACTGATTAAAATAAATACATTACTATCATATCCTTTGGTTAATGAGGGATGGAAATAACCTAAGTACTACACTCCTGGGCAAAAAAAAAATGAGCCATATCTGTAGTTTCCAAAATTTAGTAATTATTCACTACAACATATGTTACTAACTTTTGTCCAACTAATTGTTGTTGGATGTATTCCCAGATGTTTTTTATTGGGTTTCTGCTTGATGCCGTTCTTGTCCAGCCAAGCTTTAGTGGCCTTCACAGTGTGGGCTGGGGTGTATATTAGTTATAAAACTAATTATTTTAAATAAATTAACTGATAGTGGTGATTGTTCAGAAAAGCATCACCATTAACTGGTAATGATATATTCTTGGCTCTTATATACTTTCGCCACTATACCTACGAATATGTAATTCCAATGTTGGTTCGGTTTCTTTGCTCAGGAGTGTATATTAAAATCCTTAAATTTGCAATTAAATCTAAAGAAGTACATTGGGTTGTGATAACATGAATTTCTTAATCCAACTATTTCTTTAGATTTGAGGTGGTGTAAATTAGTTTCTGAAATTAACTAGCTGGTTAGATTTTAATTGAATATGTTACAAGTTTTGTTGTTGTTGCTAATATGCTTAGTATAATTAAACATTAACTAACCACAAAATCAAATTCTAGGTTTGTCTGATTTGTCGTCAGCTCTGCAGACTTCACAGTAACTAATTATAAGCTTTAAAGCTGCACCCACAATTTGATTAGTCTGACTCATAAGACTGCCTTAATCACCTACAGCAGTTCTGGTAGCTCTGCATCCACAGATACAGATCAATGAGGACATGTGGTGGGATCTACAAAGCCAGAGACCTCCTGCTGATTTAATTATCATCTTCCCATCACTGCAAAAGCCACCATTCTTGAGTCCAGTTGAATGAATGATGGTCACATGATATTATCTTCCAGACTGAGTGAGTCAGCTGATTATTTATAGTCTACATGACAGACAAGAACAATCTAGAAGTTGGTTTCTTAAATGAGCCTTAAACCTCATTCAATGCCATAAACGTGCCATTCGGGAGGCGTTAAAGCTTCAGTACATGCGGAAGTGCTCATGAAAAGAGGGCGAGGTTTTGTCTGGTTGTCATGTTCCCGTCTGAATACACAGTGAAATAAAATATTCATGATGCCAGCGGAGGCTCTGCTGTTCATTAGATCGATGGCAGTGTAATAGCTAGCATATGTGAAACCACCTTGGCCCAATTTCCTCCACTGTCAAGATAAACTTTGCCATGTTAATGGGCATACTGAGTTACGGTGACTTCCTGGGTGTAGCTGGTTCATGTGCACATCAGAAACAATTGTACCTTTTACAATGACAAGAGAAGATTTGTTTTTTCTGTTGTCTGATACGTAACATGCAAGAAAGGCTTGTAACTCTCACTTTGCTAAGGTAGATAAATGCCTAGGCGTGCATTTTATTCTAAAATGTACAATTTATAACCATGGCATGAGTAAATATCACAAAGGGTCATACATTATATGGCGAAATAAATATATTTCAATTTCTTTTTATATTGAAATTAATAAATACTGTAATAAATATATTCATTATCTAGTAAATATTACATTAAATAACACAAAAATAATAGTTAAAATAATAATGATGATGATGGTTGTATAGTCAGTATATTCAGCTCTATCAAATTGAAACCATTCATTGTTGTCTTTCTCTGCCCTTCCCGGAAATTAAACAGAATGTGCGTACGTGAAATGAATAAGTAATAAAGTATGGATTAGTGAATCCAGGATCCTTTTATGGGAGATGATTGAAATAAAAAAAAATCTGGGAGAGAAAATTGATTTCAAACATGACTTTTTTGTTAACGTGGTCCATCCATCCCTCTGTCAATTCAACCGTCAGTCCATCCCTCCTAACGCCCCTGTCACACATCGAAGATTTAGCCAGCGTATGCAAATGTATGAGAAATTTAGCGAATACACTGGAATACGTCAAATGAGTTATAGTTTTGGTAAGTCAACAGCAGACTGGTTTAAGTCATAGTATGGCGAGGTCATGCACAAAATCTTCAGCGTATGCCAGCGCATGGCTCATATGTTCCACATACGCTGGCAATAAGTTAATGTAAGTTGCCATAAGTTGTAAGTTACTCTTTGCAGTTTCATAAGTTAAATATGTCTAGCATACTTTAAACCTACATATAATTTATACCAACGAATGCCAAGCATGTTGGCAGCGTTCGCAACTTATGACTAACGATAGTATAACTTATGTAGCAGTAATCACATGACCTAGCCTATAAAAGGCTGCCGCTCGATGATTCAAATCAGATCCGCACTAGACATCACAGTATCAACATCACCGCAATGCTTAAGAAATCGAAGCAGTCATGCTGATGTTGGAGGAGAGCTAATAAGTATCCTTGTCTCAACCTTGCCGAGTCCTCCATCTCTTGGATGACATGGACATCTGCTCCCCAAGGAGTCTTGAGGCGTACTGATCTGTTCCTCCTTTGAACCCCATTTAATATACCAATCCCCTAAACACTGCCAATACACTCATACATAATACGCTAGCTGTAAGTTAGAAAGATGCAAACGTTCTGTGGTTCAGTAAAAGTTCTGTGGTCGTCCAGAATACGCCACATATGTCTACATACCTAAATATACATTGGAGATAAGTTCGATATAAGTCGATAGTTCAGCGTATGCGAGCGTTTAATAGAATTTTGTCATATGTCGGCATAAGTTCTGCAAATTGTTAATATACAACGGGGGCCTAAGATCCATTAATTCGTGTATCTTTCCATAAGTCTATCCAACCATCCATCCATTATTCTTTCCAGCTATCTGTCCATACATTGATCCAAAGATCAATTCTTTCATCCATCTGACCTTCTGGTTTTCTATCTACTCTTCTATCCATTCAAACAGTGGAGCAGATTGCTGAAAAAAATCTTTCACTTTGTCATACAAGCACACTGGCGCATTAAAACCTACTCTTTCCAAAAAGCATGTTAGTCACCCAAATAAACAAAATGGCCACCATTTTTCAAGATGGCCACCACTCAAACTGGTTTTATACTAAGTTTTTGGCTGGATTATGAAAGAATAATTCGATTTCAATGATCTTTACATCAAAATATATGTTTTTGAATATGAGAAATCCAGTTGCACTTTGCTCTGACATCGTTCTCTTTTATAATAATATCAACCACTTGAGGAGATGGGCTGCAGCGTTATCCAATATCTGTGATAAAATAGGGGCTGAAAACTGTCATTATGTTATAATGATATATTATAACTGTCAATATTTTTCTTATTGCCAAAACTGGTTGCCGTGTTGAATTTAGGGTAGCACCATTGAGTTTGTCATGTCAGAAAACATACATTTCAATGTCTGTGCCATTAATATACACCCATTCATCACAAGTTCTGCACTGAAAACTTTTTCATACTTGACGAGACGACCTTTTTTGAAAATGGTGGCCATCTTGGATTCTTAGGTGCCTAATCTGCTTTTCTTAAAAAGTCCATCCAATTATCCTTGCATTCATCCAAAGATCCATTCATTCATCTATCCATCATTCATCTAAATATTCATTTATTCATCCATCTATCTTATGAATGCATCCATCCATCAATCCTATCAATTCACTCACTCCTTCCTTTGCCTTAGTGATCAACTAATAAATAAGCAAATCCTGTAAAAACCATTCTGCTGTTATGTCTAAACCATCACTCTCCTCAAAAAAAATTAAGTCATTCAAAATTTCAAAAGACTTTGAATGAGACACTGTTATCTACAGAGGTGGAGAAAATGTGCTAAAAACCCAGTTTAGACAATATAAGAAAACAATATACTCTCTACAGCCAATGGTTTTTGTAAACCTTGTTTGTTTGATCATCACACCCATACACAGTTCTTCAATGTGTTACCATGACATTGGATGTACACGGTTGAATAGAATATCAATTACAGACAAACCCCAGATGGTCATGCTGAACTAACCATCCTCTTCTTTTTAAATTTATTAGTAACATTTAAACAAAATCAACACACTCTCTGTGTTGTGTAGGTTCCCACTGTCCAAAGGCATGCACATTAGGCTAACCGGCTATTCCAAATTGCCTAGGTGTGACAATTAGTGTGATAGATTGTGAGCTGTTCAGAGTGTACCCTGCCTATGCCCAGAGTCAGCAAATGACTGCTGGTGAATGAATTAATATTTTAACTAATTCTGGACTGTTTCTTTCATTCATATGTATTTATCTATGAAACTTATACAACCTGAACTGACAAAACCTTTTCCAGCTGAAGACGACATCATTAACACTCAGCCCCTTGAGATGCCCAAATGTGTTAGTGCAAAACAATTACATGAATATTTTATTGCAAAAAGAAGGATCATCAAAAATCAGACGTGATGGCGGTGGATATGCTTAAAAATGACATCAGCTAATTACCCCTAACTCCACAGGAGTTATTGAATTGATCACGGAGGACTTCTAGGCTGCCGTCCTTCAGCCTTTGATATCTGACACTGAGAAGGGTGTTTTTAGGTTTGGTACTGGAAATGGCATCTGAGACCTTGACAAAAGTCGTGACGCCTAATGGGTGAGCAGAAGGACAGAGAAGGACTGGCCGGAAGTGCAGGGCTTTGAGGAAGACTTGTATCGATCAGAAAATCAATAAATCAGGCATGCACTCAGTGCTGGTTAAGAGCTCTTTCCGTTTCCGTCCTAACAAGATTGCCTGGGTAAATTAGCGGCTGCTGCTGTCGACTAATTATAAGACTGACTGGTGGCTAGCCAAGGCTGAACTGGAGGTCAAAAATGTCTCAAACGTTGCTTAACACATGCTATAGAATTGACACTTTTGCTTTATTGAGAACATAAAGCCTGATAAATAAGTGTTTACATTCAGAGCATTTGGCAAACACTTTTATCAAGACTGACATATTTA
>JBCNYG010000020.1:19541930-19554125 GCA_039654305.1 Porochilus rendahli
ACTATGTAAAGCTGCTTTGCGACAATGTCAATTGTAAAAAGCTCTATACAAATAAAATTGAATTGAATTGAATTGAACCTTTATTCAGGTGACCAAACGACCCCATATGGAGACCAGGTAAAGAACCCTAATGAGCAACAGAATGGATGGGAGGGACCGTGATTTACATGTGAATTGAGTTTTTTTTCCCTCAGTCTATATAAGACTGGAACTTTCCACCAGATCTTCTAACTGATGATGCTTTTTGGATTAAAAGCGAAACGTCTTAAAAAAAAAAAAACAACAACAAAAGAAATCCAGTTGCCTCGACTCAAGCTTTTTTAGAATATTTGTTTGTTTAATTATTTATTGATGTTTTTTCCAGTGAGCTCCCAGTACAGGCATGTGCAGAGCTTACTTTCCGAGTAACGGCAGCTCTTTAAAGCCTTTACAGAGTTGTGGTGCTTCTCGGCAGAAACATGACGAAGAAAATCAATTCAGATTAGCTTTCTGTGCTTTATATTTACATATTTTAAACATGACACTTGGGTAGGTCATATGAGCTCTGCGTTTTGAGGTGGCTAACAGCTCTGTGAAACTACGAGGCACACAATAGAAACAAACAAATCTATATTTTCTATTTACATAGATCAAAGCACTGCGCTTTGAGCCAGCTATATTCCATGAACCATACAACGTTTTCCTTTTTAGTGCTGCAGAGAAGCTGGAACCTATCCCAGCCGACTCTGAGAGACGGCAGGGTGCACCTGCACCACCAATAGTTTGATGTTGTAATGAAGCGAACGTTAACTACACTTTGTTTACCATAGTATATACTAAAACACCTTCACAAAGGAAAAGCAATCTACAAATGAGATTCAATCTCAAAATAAATATGTAATCTATTACTTCATTTACAGGAGCAGTACTGGCGCTCAGTGCTCTTCCATAATCACTTTGGCTTCCTGTCGTCCGGCGGCTACGAGACAGATGAAGAGAGTCAGAGGCAGCAGGAGAAGGAGCAGCAGGAGTTGCTGATGAAGATGTTCGCTGTAAGTTACTTCCTGTTAACCGTTCATATCATTGTCATGTTATAACAGCTATGAATTTCTGGTAACCCGCTTGAGATCTTTTCAAGAATTTTGAGCGAAAATGTACCGTCAAGTTTTCTTTTCTGCATTTTGTTGATGTCAGCTTTCGTGTAAGCTGGAGCGCGAGTTCCGCTGTATCGAGTTAGCCGAGATGATGACGCAGAATGTGGTGACGCTCGCCATCCGCTACGCTTCACGTTCCAGGCGCATGGTTCTTGCTAAGAGGCTCAGTGAGCTCGCTCTGGAGAAAGCCAGTCAGCTACAGGAAGTGGTGGAGACCGAGGAAGAAGCAACCTATCACAGCCCGGCACAAAATGCAAGGTATTATGAGATTGTAATACCTGTAAAATAATGTTACTGTTGTCCTCTTCATCCTTGCTTTTGTTCGCCGGGGCTATTATGTATAACTTTTATTTCATAAATATTTTTTTCACTTCATTTTTATACTTTTATTATAATTTTTATTTGTTGTGTTAGCTGAAAAATGCAATGAAAATGTTACAGTAAACAATGAGCTAAGTGCTAGGCTTAGCGAACATTTATTAACCCATTTCAGAAAACTAGTATCCAATAGTATCCATAATGCATTTTTTTTGTTTGGACAGACCTCTTGTTAAAATTTCCTTTAAATAGATGTTTATGGTACGTTATTGGAAATTAGGACTAAGTTTTCCAAACACTAAACTCATTCTGAAACTTTTAAATTACTTTCGCAGGTTTAATCAAGCCAGCCGTGTGGCCAGATACTCGAGTGGCAGAACGGTACAGGAAGACCCTGATGAAGATGAGCAGGCAGATGAAGATGCGCAGGAAGAGCCGATGGAAGCCGAGGAAGGAGCGGAAAGCAGAACGTCACGTAAGTGTCCCGTTTATAGTGTAGATGCTTTTTCCTGATAGTTAATTTACTCATAAATCATAAGCACTTACTGATGACTGCGGTGTTCACAAAGCCTTGACTTGAAAGAAAAACACTTCTATAAATGAAGATAAATATCATGACCGTTCAGTTAGGAAAAAAATATTGGCGCCATTTAAATGGAGGTCGAGTTCCATGAGTCCGTGGGGGAGGGTGCAGTGGCGTCGCTGCACGCAGGAGGCAATCTATCGTTGACTTGTAGTTTTCATTTTTCATCTCTGTATGAAGCGGCACGGTGGCGTAGTGGCTAGCACGTCCGCCTTACAGCAAGAAGGTCCTGGGTTTGATTCCCAGCTTGGGCGTTTCTGTGTGGAGTTTGCATGTTCTTCTAGTGCTTGCCTGGGTTTCCTCCGGGTACTCCGGTTTCCTCCGACAGTCCAAAAACATGCATAGTAGGCTAATTGGCTGTTCCAAATCTCCCCTAGGTATGAGTGTGAGTGGCCTGTCCAGGGTGTACCCCGCCCTCGCCCAGAGACGGCTGAGATGGGCATCAGCCTCCCCGTGACCCTGATTAGGAATAAGCGGTTCAGAAAATGCATGAATGAATGACTCTCTGTATGAGCATTGTCTTTTATGGGTTTTGTGGATCTCATTAATTGGGAGTCTGCTCCAGCATCGCATTTTGTTCAATTTTAAAATGTTAAAACAGATTTATTTTAATGCTTTAAAAACTGCTGTGGATTGGAAGGATTTAAGCTTTTGATGATGTCATCAAACTTTTATCACTGAGTAGTGCACGTAACTAGATTTACATTCCCTAGATGAATGATTTCAACAAATTTTAACATATAAATAGAGGATGGTGGTAATGGCTGGATGGTGAAAACAGCAGTTGCAGACACATCTCAATGTCTTTAGGAATTTTTCTAGTTATTAATATAATCCAAAGCCTCAATGAGACTAAGTAGTGTGATGCTTTGTAAGCAGTATAATAATGTGCCTTTATTGGTGAATAATGTAATGTGATATCCTGAACTAGCAGCACTGAGGTCCTTTAAGTGTTGTGTTGTGCTTTCCACATGAGGTCACATGAAGTGTTGTGTCGTGGGTAGCCTGTAGCACTTCTCTGCTTTTGGGCATTTCATTTTGTGATGACGGTTTTATGACTGTTTGCTCTGACCAAACATGTAGGAATGTTGGGTTGCAACTCTTCTAATATAGAGAGCGTGATCAAGAAAGAAAACGAATGAATATTCTGTGTTGTGCTTGTGGCTTTGCAGGCATCAATCCCTTCAGTAAAGGTACACCTGAGAAACCATCCATCAGACCAGGTGAGAGGACGGCCTTTACGCTGTTGCTTTTAAAATATATATGTGAGGGTGTGGTGTACGTTGCAAGTAGGGATGGGTGAAATTTGGCCTAAAGTAAAATCTCTTTTTTATTTATTTTTATTTTTTCAAAGCGAGGAAATTATTTGGATTACTTTAATTTTTAGCAATAGCAACACAGAATAACAGCAAACTCTTTGTGTATTAAGACTTTTTTATGAGAGCTGTGGGCACGTTGCCAGCCTGATGCACAATTTTACAGAGCCAGTGGTGTTAAAAAAAAAAATTCAGGCATGCTGCATAATATTTTTTTGGTGAACTTTTGAGCTCTGTGTTAATTAGCTAGTTTTAAAGTGAATCCTAGTTTTCATTGTATACATTCTCCTAAAGCAAAAAAACTATTTTTCTTCCAGTTCTATTTATGAGGTTAATTGGCAGTTAGGCTGCTCTCACATTAATTTTTTCTTTAGCGGTTAATGCAATATTAATACTCTGCAGCAAGAACAGATTAAATATAAATTCTGACTGTTAAAGAACTATGTTAATCATCAGTGCATTAAAGCTAGGATTGATAACTTTTTGACTGTATAAACAAACTGTTATATTGGTTGAAATGGTCTTTACATCCCAAGAGCAATCAATAACTTATCAGATCTGAGAAAGGTCAGAAAAATCCGTCTTCTGTGGCCACTGTATCCTGTAACAACATCAGCTAGTCAGTGCTTTGCTGTCCGCTAGGTATTATCCAATCAAATGCTCTTGTGTGTGGCCTTACTGTGCAGGAACCAGAAGTCAGAGTGGAGCTTGTGCGTTTGGAAGGGGGGGTGTGGCTTTAGAAGGTGCTCGAAGGGAACAAGAGGGTTTAGCCAGAGCCCTGAAGAGTTGCTATTTTTGACATTTTGCTAGCTTTCCAGATTAAAAAACCCCAAAGATGTGGCTTATTTAAATATTTTTTTCCTGTTACAGTCAGTAAAGAAGGCCGGGTGAACCCCTTTAAGGTGAGACAAATATGCACTTTACTGTTCGTCAAGTGTTTTTCGTTTTTGTTTTTTAAAGAATTAATTTACAAGTTCTGTTCAGTAAGATATAATCATGTTCCATTTTAAACGAGCAGGTCAGTGGGTCAGGAAAGCCCTCTGTGTCTCCCTCATCACAGCCCAGAGTTCTTAATGTCCTGGACACCATGACTGCATCCAACAGGAAACAAACAGCCGCAGTTAAAGCACCAGTGCTAAAACCTCTGGCACCAAAACCACGCACCAAGGTATACACACACACACACACACACGCAAAATCCGACAGCCTTCTCAGCTTGTCATCTTTATATTTTGAGTTATTTTGAGTTTATATATGAGTACACATTGATGAATTCTCTCAGTGGCCACTTTAATAGGTGAGGACCACAAAAGACAATGAAAAGATAAAGAAAGGAAATGTGTTTTGGTTGTTTTATAAAGCTGTGTTCTGTGTGTCAGGCTCAGGCTACACTGCTACAGATGAGCAAGTCTAGACCAGCGAAGAAGGTGGCAGAGAAGGAAGCAGAGACGGAGGCAGACGAGAAACCGAGAGCAGAAAACCCTGAGAAACCTGCAGGAGACACCGTGGAGAACACCAGGTGAGAGAAGGACGGCCATGTTTATGTAAACAATGCACCATAGACTCCCCTGTATAGGTGCAGGTTTACATTATCTATTGATTTTATTTATTAATTTTTTTATTAGTGTATTTTAATATTTTCTACATTGTGATTTTCTTTTTAACGTTATTAAATATTTACGTGTGATGCTTGTGGTTATTTTGTGGTGGTGGTGATTGTGGTTGTGTTTTGGTATGGTTGTGTTGTGTGGTGGTGATTATGTTGGTGGTGGTTGTTGGTGGTTGCAATAGTGGTGGTTATTTTGGTTTTGTGGTTGTGGTTGTTGTGGTAAGGGTTGGTGTGGTTATTGCATTTGTGTTGTGGTTGTTTTGTGGTGGTTGTCTCATTTGTGGTGTTTTGATGATGCTTGTGGTGGTTTTGTGATGATTGTTGTGGTGGTTGGTTCTGGTTACTGTGATTGTGTTTTAGGTAATGGTTAAGTAGACGAAGTTTGGTGTCAGGTGCACTGAAAAAAAAGATCTACTTTTTGTAGTACGATGATCCATATTTTTCTTAATTGTGTTATTCTCGTCTGTTTTGTGGCTGTAATTACATATTAATTTTGTCTTTTATTTTTCTACTCAGACCAAAGACAGGTTTCCAGCTGTGGCTTGATGAGAACAGGAAAAGCATTCTCGCCGATGCGCCGGACCTGGAGGAGATGGACATCATTAAAGAGGCCATGAGCCGCTTCCGAACACTGTCGAGCGAGGAGAGGCTGGTAGGACTTGATCCTGAATTGTTCACACACTTGGAGCAAAGCGCTGTCTGCCTTCTTCCACTTACTTAAATTATACGTGCCTATGATTGGATGGTGTCACTATGATTGACAGGGGAGAGAAAGTGTGGCCAGTCTTTGCAGAATGGTATCATGACATGATCATGATATTGTGACAACCTATTTAGAGTTGCTTAGACGACTATGTGTTAGACAAAGTAATAGCACCCCACTGGAGGCTGATTTGTGGGCTATGCCATGCAGCTGGAAATTTTAGAGCATGTTCTGTTGCCGTTTAGTTGTCATTTTATTTTCTCATTTCTGGGTTGCCTTTTATGGCATTTTTATTTATGCTGCATTTGTGTGATGAAGATAGATAGATAGAAAGAGAGAGAGAAATAATGTATCTAACCCAGAGCGTGCAATAATGTGTAATAAGGTATGTAGATGATATTCTGATGAAATTGTTCCATATTTCTGTTTTTTTGTTGTTGAGACTTCCATAAACCCTGTGCTTTGCTGAAATGTCATGTTTTCATATCAGATGTTTCTACCTTACTGAGACAGATGGTGGCATTCAAAATTCATTTAACCTGTAACAGCATTGAACTGTTTTCCCCGCTGGGTTCTGGCTGTGGAACGGATGCATAAACACACAGCTTACAGGCTGATCGTTTCCTTGAAGACGCACCAGATAGGTCTTATTTAATCAAGTCCATTTGGCATAAGGGTTAAATTAAAAATGACATTCAGGGTCTCCACCCCCCGGCTGTACTTCCATGTTCGTGACCCTGCATTCAATGGGCTACTCCGCTCAGGGCAGAACACGGGTAAAACGAACCTCCTATATACAAGCTGATACAAGAGGGAGCTCCGCCACGCCGTCGCTCTGGAAACATAGATTGGAGAGGGTGATTATTGGATGCGCTCATTGATCTTATGTTAATGTAGTGTGAGGAGGAGGTATTGGGCCAGGAGAGGATGAATGAACAGAGCAAGTGATGAAAGGCGAACGTGTGCAGCAGGCTGTGGCTCTTATAAATGTGGCGTGTGCGTGTGACTCATCGCTGGGGCTGTAATGTCCACCGCTTTTGCCTCCACTCCTCATTCAGGAAACGGACACGTCTGGACTGGGCCTGTCAATAGCAATTAGACTTTGAATGCGCTTTCACCCACACGTGACCCAGATATGTGCCGAAAATGTATTAACATTTGGTATAACCTCAACATGTTTTCTTTTTTCTTTATCTTTGAAATAAATATGCCTGCCTAGATATCAATTTTAAAATACTGGCCACACGTTTCACCGATTATATTTCCAACCACCCAAATCTGTTTTACTCTGTCTTACAAAAAGAACACATTTTATCTTCTATTATTTAGCTATTTAAAAAAAAAAATCTTAATTTCCATTATTGGTGTGTGGTGAGCTAAGGGGTAAGAGCCTAGCAGCAGCAACTATGACGATGATTACCTGTTGAGTTTCATGGCTCATTATTGACTTTAAAAGTTATTAAGTTAATAAATGCATGCATTTTTGGGTTCTAGCAACCATTTTGTCCACCTAGCTTGCATTTATTTTGGTTTGTTTATCAAGCAGAATGCAAAGTAATTTAGTCAGAAACTGTTGGTAGGAACAGGTTATAATGAGGGTGGATATAATGAGACTCGCTAACATGAGCTTCGATTGATTGGTTTTAAATCATGTATTTTTGTTGCATATTTTAATTTTTTGTACAGATCACGCAGTTTGCTTAAGTTTAACTGGCTTTGAACATTCGTTTGACAATTGCATGAAACGTCTTTGTTTCATATGAACGATCTAAAAGAAAGTCTATAAAATAAGAAAAGGTGCCATGCTCCGTTAGGACAAAAATAATGGCACCCTATCAAAGGCCACCTTGTAGGTTGAGCCGTATAATCAGCATTTGTTCTTTCGCTGTTTAGTCCACATTTTTACAAGATTTTTAAAAGCTGGTTTTCATAAAGTTTGGTGTGGCCATAAAACATTAACTAGTCAGAAGTAGTCATATCAGGGTTTTTTGCCAGCTTTTTGGGCATGTTAATCTAAATACCTGGTATACTAATTAAATAATTTAATTGTAAAGTTTTTCATGATTTTCATTTTGCAGTAATTTAAACTGTTAAGTCAGTGTAAGTTGAATACATAAATTAACATAGTAGGCCCAAGTGTATTTTTTTCATTTTATTTTATCACAAATAACAGTGCCGCTCCTACATAATCAAATAACTTAAAGGATATTCACGTAATTCAACGAGTTATTTTCAGTTTTCCAATATATTTAAATAATGATTTGTTGTAGTTCCACAATATTTTTTTATGTATTTCTAGACCTACTTAACTATTGCTGTAGTGATCAAATACAAATCTTTTGAATGCATTGCAGCTCAAAAACATGGTTGTCTTCTTGTTTATGTGCTTATTATTGTTCTCCTGAAAGGATATTAAAGGATTGTCCACCTCATTTGATAGGATTTCATTCAGATGTGTTCACATGAATGTTTTCTTCTGACTGAGCGATCAGTCTGATTATTAACGGGTTATTAGCCTGCCGGTAACTACACAAAAAACCCGTCAAATTGTACATCAAATCAATTGTGCATCTTCCTTTTTTAGAAGTGGACGGAGAAGGCGAAATGCTCCACCATGGTAGGTGGCGAGCTCAAGAAAAGAAAACGAGATGAGGAGAAGAGCGAAATGCACAGACAGATGGAAGCAGAAGAAAATGACGCAAAGAAGAAAAAGCCTTTGGACTCTTCGGCAAAGCTCTCTGCGTTTGCCTTCAACAAGAATTAATGTTCCTGTTTAGTGTTATTTTATTTTTTTTAGGAAAATGTATAAGTTCCTATAAATGTTTATATTTTTCCCAACAAGTTCCTCCTTTTTTTTGTCTGTTGGCTTGTTCATTGGGGTTTGTACATATTTCTGTGAACTGTTTATCAATAAAATGTTAACTTTTATGAAGTGTTTAAATGTGTTAGCTCTTAAACTAATATTTTTTTTTTATTGAATGAATCATGTGTCATGTGATTTGGTGTGAGGGATCTGTGAGTATACAGTACTATGCAAAGGAAGGGTGTAGAACAAAGATGCCCTAATTTACATATAAATTATGACATTAAATTAAAGATCTCTACATAAAAATTCTATAAGCACAGTAAACAGTAATGAATGAACCTAATTCAGTTGGTGTGATGACTTTTTGCCTTAAAAACAGAGCAGCATCAGGTAGAGTTTGTGCAGTTTTACAAGTACAGAATCTGTCTGGTGTCTTACAGAACCAGCCACGGTTCTCCTGGAAATGTTGACACCTGATTCTTTATTTGCATGTAAATTACTTTCTTTATTGATATAAAAAACATTAATTTCTGTAAAAATAATTTAGTCATTTATTTTATTTTTTAGTTAAATTTTTTGCTGGAAAACTAATGTTTGGAAATCTAAAGTGTTTTTGTACTAAATTGCTAATGTACAGTTATAAAATAAAGATCTCTAGCAAAGTTTATATAAAAAAATAGAGTACCTCAGACTTTTGCACAGTACTGTATACCTACTAAAATTGTAAAACTGAGTCTAAAACCATTAATCGCTGTGGTTGTGGTGAAGGTTTGGTTGTTACCCTTTGTGGACCAGGTAACGGCTTTCCATAATCCAGTAGCTGTTCTTGTTGACCAGCGTGGAACCCACTGTGTTCATCTGCACATAAAGCTCACCAGAGTCAAGGTATTAAGACTTGAGTTACTTTCCTGCTCGCCACGGCTCTAAAGAGTGATTATTTGAGTTGCATTTGCCTTCCTGTCAGCTCAAACTAGCCTGACTGTTCTGTTGTTTTTCATAGCAATCTACATTACGTAGAACTCCCTTAATAATAATTTCAGATGATTATTGTGTTGGGGTCTGATGTTTTCAAGCTAGCCTGTCTGGTACAATCCATGCAATTGTCAAAAGAATTGGGACAGACCACCCCTCACACTTTTTGTTGTCATCATCGTGCCCATCTGATTGGCTGGTTGGATAATTGCATGGTTACATTTTGTCCAATATTCTAATAGACATGAAATAAACATATAATTAAAATATAATGAAATATAAATGCAGTGATTTAGGGATTGAAAAAAAATTGTGTTTAAAAAGTTATGGTGCATGGATGCCTAGTATTTTCAAACCTTATCTGAAAAAGTGAAGGTAAATAAATTTTTGAAAGTTTATTTAAATATGTTTAAGCATCAAGTGGCATTTGGAACTCCTCGCCCATATTCGTTAGAATAGAGACTCGAACATTATGTATACGATTGAACTGTATTTAGACTGGAACGGTGATTGGATGAAAAACTTTCAATTAACGCGCCGTGCCACCATATTGGAACCGGGATGATGTAGGATTTCTAATGTGAACAAACCTGCACAGCTGCATTTACGCATACATCACAAAATTTTTTGAAAAGCCGAAATGAATGAGTTGCTTATTCTTCAGTTAATTATAATAATTATTTAATTCCTGTGCAATGGGCAAACATGATGGCATTTGTGTGGTTAAAAAAAACAAAAAAAAATTCTCGAGTGCCATAATTTTCAATGTATATACCAAGTTACTGTTTTTTTTGTACACTTGATGTTAAAAATTGTATTCCAGTACATAATAAAAATATCATTAACAGTACATTGTAAAAATATTACACTACTACATTTCTAATTGAAATAGAAGTAAGTAATATATGTATATATGTATATGTACACACAGGGTAAGAGGTAGAGCTATATAATCATAAGATGCATGATGCTAAAATGTTATGATGTGCGAGATCTGCTCTAAACATGAGTTTTGCACTTAGAGTAATATTGCACTGTCCAGAAAGCTGGTCTGAATTATGGTTATTCAAATCTTATTTAACTGACCGTTATCAGTTTGTAAATGTAAATGGTGATTCCTCTATACGTTCTAATGTAAAGTTTGGACTTCCACAAGGTTCTGTCTTAGGCCCACTGCTTTTTTTCTCTATACATGCTCCCTTTGGGTAATGTTGTTCGAGAAAACAGCATTAGCTTTCATTGTTATATAGATGACACACAGTTGTATATTTCAGCAAAGCCAGATGAGAGACACCAACTTATTTAATTAAGAATTGTGTAGAGGACATTAGACGCTGGATGCTTACTAACCTCTTATTTAACTCTGATAACACTGAAGTACTAGTACTCGGTTCACAGGCAGCTAGAAATAGGGTTTCTGATTATGTAGTTAATGTTTGGGACTCAGACACAGTCTCTGTTTTTAAGACTAGTCTGAAAACCTACTTGTTTAGTGAAGCATTTTGTCGTAGGAGAAACTAGTGGTAGGATGCTGTCGCTCCCTCACTCTACATGCTCACTCAGATTTGTTGACAGTGGAGTGGCTGATTGCTTATATTTGTAACTTATAACTTATATTTGTGGTATAACCAACCTACATGTTGAACTGTAATGCAGTTTTCTTATATGGTTTGTATTTTATGGTTTCATCCAAAAGATGATGAGTTTCCCTCTTGAGCCTGGTTCCTCTCAAGGTTTCTTCCTCGTGTCAACTGAGGGAGTTTTTCTTTGCCCTTGTCGCCACTGGCTTGCTCATTAGGGATGTGTAGGGGGTTGTAGAAAAATTTTTAGATTTCTCCTTAAATGAATTTTACTATTGAAAGCTGCTTTGTGACAATGTCAATCTACAGAAGTCCATTATCATCTTCTTTGTCTTGGATGTGTTAAGGTTCAGGCCATTGTTGTCACACCATCGCAGCAGATGCCCGACCTCCTTCCTGTAGGCTGACA
Source organism: Porochilus rendahli (assembly GCA_039654305.1). NCBI lineage: Eukaryota > Metazoa > Chordata > Actinopteri > Siluriformes > Plotosidae > Porochilus > Porochilus rendahli. The sequence continues at coordinate 19,553,360 of JBCNYG010000020.1, forward strand.
TGTCGTTACCTGTTATCAGGCAGATATTGGTGGTGTCATCTGCAAATTTGACACTGATGTTACTAGTGTGAATGGAGGAACAGTCGTGTGTGAAGAGGGAGAAGAAGAGGGGGCTGAGAACACACCCCTGTGGTGTTCCCGTGTTCAGGATGAGAGTGGAGGAGATGTGGTCTCCTATCCTGGTGTTCTGAGGTCTGTTGCTAAGAAAGTCCAGTCTCCGGGTGCACAGTGAGCTCCCTAGGCCCAGGTTGCCCAACTTCTGAATCAGTTTGTGTTGTACAACTGTATTGAAAGCGAAGTTGAAGTGTACGAAATACAGTTCGATGTGCACCTTATTTGGGAACTACTTTTTTGATCATGTGATTACATGGTCACAATGGAAGTAATAAATTGAGGTACATACGCCATGTAAACAGAGAAAAAAATTTGCAAGAGTTGTATATCAGTAAATTAAAAAGCTTTTCTGGCTATGATTTAAAAAACGACAATGTTCAAGGCCAAACGTGGTTTTAATTCTGTATGTAAACTGCTGCTTTTAATACAAACTTTTGATAATTAACTTTTACTGATGTATTTGTGATACAATGTTAGGCTCTATAGTTAATTGTAAAAATATTTCAGAGGGATCCACTATTGCTGTCTTTCATTTGATGCATTATAATGACTGTAGTGCGGTAACCGCACCAGCACCATACAGCAAAAAATCTTTTCTACATACGCCAAAATCACTCATGATGGCTATAATAACGCATCGAATGGATGAACA
>JBCNYG010000020.1:19575831-19590971 GCA_039654305.1 Porochilus rendahli
TATATATATATACTATACAAACTAATCTAATGTTGAAGTGAGGACATAGTGGAGAATTTGGGTTACAGTACTGTATTCCCATATTTATGCACCGCACTCTACATTTTTAATAATAACAGTAATAGTAATAGTTAACAAATGAATAAAAGTAATAAAATCTGTAATAAATAATACATTTTAATTGGTTAAAGGAAGGAGAGGTAAGAGATACTGATTAGTGGAAGCTGATAGTCTGTGCTTCTTAATTAATTGATTAATTGACTGAAATAATCCATGGATTTTAATCTGGACTTAAACCTCCAAATGGTTTCTGCATTTTGACCATTTTCAGTTGGATTTTTAATCCCAGATCAATGTATCCAATCTGTGGTGTAATTTTTGTCATGTCAGTGTGTGAGATGTGTAGTTCAGTCATCGGCTGATCTGTATTAACTCTGTTCTGTGTAACTGATAAACCACGCAGCCAGTGAGCCACATAGCGCTGTGTTGTGTACTGTATGTGTGTAAAAGTGTTATTTTAGATTTTAAAATGTCTATCAAAGGTCACCAGTGTTCTTCATGCCTCTGAGATCATCTCTCTCTCACTCATCAGGACCCAAGTTTGAAGTTGCAGTTAAAATACAAAAGAAAAATAATGTTGATAAATGTGAGCCTTCATATGATATTATCTGTGATACACGTGTTAGAAATCCAAGGAGATATAGATGGGAAACAAAAGCTCACAGAAAACAAAGTTTACTACTTGAATATTTATCCATTTCATATAAAATATTAATGACATTAAGCTGGATAAAAAAAAATCCCAGTTTCTCATTAGCAGAAATTGGCACTGCGTCTAATTTTTTTCCCTGGAAAAACCACGGAAAACACCGTAGAGATGTAAAAATGACAGAAGGTGATTCCGTGTTAGATGCTGTGATTGTCACTTTTTACATTTAGCTTAAATTTTCTCTATTTCAAAAAAACAAAGCACCTTTAACACAATTAGGTTTTTAAAAAAGTTCTGATGAGAAGGATTTTTTTTTAATCCAGCCTTATATATAGTCATCATTACACATCTGGTTTAGACAATAGTTTTTTTTTACGTACCACCTAAGGTAATTTGTTGTTTTTTAATGTTTTTAGAAGAATAGATATATAACTTTTGATGTGTGTGTGTGTTTTATGTAAATCTAAGTGAGAAAGTGAGTACTTAACATTAGTGCTCCAGTACTGTTCACGTGGCCTTCTTCACCAGGACTCAGTCAGTCCTGTACACACTTCAGTGTTCATTTAAAGAAAATTGATGTTAAATTAATAAAATAAATTATATTTCAACATGGTTTGTAACCTTCTTGTTTGTTTCTCCTAGAAGTTTTTTATATTCATCCTTGGATAGATAATTATTGATTTTTTTTTTTTTAAGTAATTACTCTTGGAACTTAGAGTTTACTGATATTACTGTTATTCATTAATTTTTCATTTTAGCGTTGGGGAGAAGGGAGGCGCACATCCCAGCAAACTCTGGACAAGGGCGGGGTACACCCTGAACAGCTTGCCAGGCCATCACAGGACAACACACATACAACCATTCACTCCTAGGGGCAACTTGGATCAGCCAATTACCCGGTGGAAACCCACACAAGCACAGGGAGAACGTATAAACTCCACAAAGAAATGCCCGAGCCTGTGATTGCCAGGCAGTAATGCCTGAGATGTAGTCATCTGAGTTACTGTGTCCGGACCTTTCAGGCTTGCGTTCGATGGTATCATCTCATTCCTTAACCTTTCTGTACAACCTTTAGGACATTCGTTCATTTTTTGAACCGCTTGCTCCATCTCAGCCGACTCTGGCAAAGGCAAAGTACACCCTGGACACCCAGGCCATCACAGGGCAGAAACACACTGACGGCTATGCAGACTATTTTTTGCGAAAATCAGCAATGGTTCTTTTACATTCTTTTTACACTTTGGCCAATTATCACAAAAATAATCCAATTATTAATTCTTCCTCATCCGAGTGCAAGGCCTCCTATTCAAGGCAGGCCCTATACTCAATGCAATCATATAAATACCTGTGCATTTGCATTGTGGGGCACAAATAATAAAGAAATATTGCATTTAGAAAAATGCTGCATTTCTTATACTATACTATATGTGGTTACTGAACCGCCTTGGCGGAGATCTGAGTTCTCCGAGTGCTTTTTTAGTTATTATTGCAAACATTCAGAGTTTTTCTTAAATATTCTACTTTGTTCATTCATGGGATCGAGTCCAACCCATGGACTTTGGGCTACCCTGAGGGTGTAAATCTTTGAAGTATGCTTTCATCCCATCTTTGTAGTCGTCCCAGGTTCATTAAGTTCTGGTTGACTTTCAGTTGTTTCAAGTTGGAGCGATCCTCAGCATAGTGATCCTCAGCATAGTGATCCTCAAATTGCATGTTGGGAAGAGCTTGGCAGCTGAAGCTGTATGGAAATCTATTTGTTTTTTCTATTCCACTTGAAGGAGAAGTCAAGCTTTTATGGACTTGTTGATGTTGATGATGTTGTGGTTGTAGGGTTCCTCTAAGCAAAGTTGTTGGTAGACAGGAACAGAACCTGATGTGCTGTGCATTCTAGCCTTCCTGTTGGCCCGAACCATCCCGTAAATTCTCCATTGATCTCGCTCCTCTACATCTCACTCCCACCTACAGACGTGAGTTGAGTGTAGGGGCATGGGCGGGTGATCCTGTTATTTAGGTAAGTATCACTGAACTTGAGTGGCAAGATCATGATTTTGTCCAGAACTAAATAATTCAAAGAACCTGTAAAATTGACCTAGAACCCTGTAATCATGTCATTAATCATTCATTAAGTGTCTGGTTCTTAAGAAAAGCAAAGTCTACAGAAAGCCTTTTTTTCCAAGTGGGTCATAGTGTAAACAGGTACACTGGTGTATTTGGAAAACAAGCATATCCGCCCCCCATGGTTAGTGCCACATGCTTCTCATAAAAGCTTTAAAAAAAAGTTTTCAGCGTCAGAATAGCAGTGTCCACAATGACTCAGCAGCTACACTGAGGACTCTGACTCGGTGCTGCAGAGTGGCTTCATTTGGTAAAGTCCTGACCTCTGCTTGGTTTAAACTGATTCCATCTTTAAATGATAATTAGTTTAAACTCATAGATTACAGATTTTTGTTTACATGGCCATACAGAAGGTAGCACTGCCAGCTCACAGCTCCAGTGTCATGTTTGATCCTGAACTCAGGACAATGATGTTCTGGGTTTCCTCGGGGCTCATTGGTTTCCTCACATTTCCTAAAAAATGGTGAATAGGTAGCCTGAATGCCTGCCCTTCCAGGGGGTTTTGCAGCTTAAAGTGTAAACTTCAGTTCAATCTGAAAAAGTATCACCACTCAGTCAATACTTTTTTTTTTTCAAAAAGTTACTCTTTAATACTTTTCGTCTGTAGTTATTACAAAGATGTCAAGCAATGATGTCAAACACAGACTGCACAAAACAAACATTTTATCAGCACACAAACAGATCTTTTTTTTCTCTCTTCGTATTACATACAGAACACACAGCGTTCACACTCAACATAAGGACACACACTCTCAGGCCAATCTGAGCATCAGATCCAAGCCGGTTCTTGCAGGATACGGACAGAAAAAAACTTTGCATGTGTTTGTATCTCCCTTATTATACCACAAAGTTTCCCAGGGGGCAAAACAACAACAATAACAACAACAAAACCTTTTTAAAACTGAAGCTGAAATTCTCAGTTGCAGACTGAAATGTCAGTATTTAACCAATGTGTTTCTTGCCATTTTCTTTAAGGTAGCGTCTTCTTTTAGCGTACTTCTCACAGGAGAAGAAAGAAAAAAAATAAAACCAAGAAAAGTTCACGTTAGGTTGCAGCGTTTGTTTGAAAAATTTACAAAATACAAAAATTACAAGACATTTACTCACAAAACACGACAAATACAAATATATATATAATATATACACATCTGATTGCTGTAGAGACAGATATAATTCATATAACTTCATATCAGCATTGAAAGTACCGAAGCAGTACTGAAGTGTATCTGACAGACAAGGCCAACAAAAGGACATGCTGCACTTTTGAGAAAAAAAAAATTCAATAAAACCAACAATTTGTATGTTTGGATTAATTTTTTTAGTCAACGTTTCCAGCTTTGTTATTAAACACTAAATATTTAAATCCTTATAAAATCCTTTACATTTCGGCTAAATATCCAAGTCCAAAACAATGAGAGAAAAGGCACTGCCATTTGTTATTCTAAATACAACGTCCCAGCCACTCATGCATTTTTAAAATATAAATTATTTCTTTTTTTGGTACATTTTTCATTTCTTTTTTTAAACATATGATGTTTTTTTTTTAAAATATATATGTATATAATATATTTATATATGTAAGCCTGCAGTCAATACAGGACATCGGCTCTTGAAAATAATTAAAGGACACAGTAAAGCGGTATAGGTTACAGTATAGATGCGTTTTTTTTCCTTAAAAAAGAACGAAAGAATTACACAGTATGACTAATGAACAGAGCCATTGTTTTTTAAAAAATTGAACACTTTGGAATATTTTTCACTTTGACCTTTTGGTTGCAGTCATGTGCAGTTAGACATGCTGTATGGGTTGTACGCTGGTTGGCCAGTTTATTAGGTACACTTACTCTCGTTGCTCACTTCTGTTGAAGTGTCTGAGTGGTACGTGTGGTGTAGGTGTACTTTTTTTACGTAACATTATGTACTGGTATATGTGTGGCTTTCGGTCAGTGTTTTTGTATAAAGAGAACTCTTTTTTATATTGATGATCACTTTTGCTGGGTTTCTTCCAACAAGTCAGGTTTTTGAAGGTTTTTTAGGGTGGAATTTTTTCCCTCCAAAGTTCTTTCTAATTTCGTATGGCCAATTACCACCCGTTAAATATTGCCTCCCTACCAGTGAATGCCAACGCAAGCACATACTTCTGCCAAGGCACGTGATGCCAGCCGACCACATCTTTTTGAACGGCCGTGCACGCATACTCAGGAGCGGTGTAACACACTCAGGTGACAGCACTTGTATGCATGAGCTTGTCTGCCCATTAGTATGCCTGAGCTCACAGACAACCATGATTGGCTAATTGTTGTTAATGTTACAGGGCAGAGATTGTATGTTATCCCTCCTTCCCTTTCTGGGTGCTCGTTTCAATCAGCTGTCATGGGTTCCCAGTCAAGGATGGCTGTGGCATCACCAAGGGCTTGAACTTCAAAAATCTTGGGCGACAGTGGCTTTTCCTTTCACTGGTAAACATCATTTTTAAAGCTGCATTTTTTTGTACATAACTTAGAATGCAGGCATCAAGATGAGAATAAACACTATCTGAAATAAAACCTATATTAAATTTTTCTAAATATATTTATGCCTTCTTAAAGTACCAACATCAATCTATATTACTGTGAATCCAATTCTAGCTTTAGGAGAATAATAATTTTCAAGAAAACTAAACTGCAGGGACATGACAAGCATTTTCCCAGAATGCCACACACACACACACACATTCAGTACACTACACATTCTACACATTGAGAGATTGTTACTTATTATAGACACGCACGTCCACTTCTACACATGCATATAAGAGTCATCATGTCACTCCGAAACGATCGTACACTGCCACACAACTGCAAGAACCAGCTGAGAAATCAGCTTTGTGTTCATTATCTACATCGATGTTGTGAAACACCAAGGCCCGAACACCGCCACCAACACCACACTTATACAGCACGTGATCGGCCATCAGGATCCCAGAGTGAACCATTTACACCAAGAAACAGATCAGCAAATAAAGAACAGAATCATAAAAAGTCTATAAAATACATTTTTAGATAATGGGGGAAAAAAGGACAACAACAAAATAACAAAATGATAATGAGATGTACTTATGGTTACCAGCCATAGCGAGTTAATACATACGGTATCTTAAATAATACATCTAATGAATACAATAACCTCTGTGAAAATAATAGTAAAAAGAGAATGAATAAATAATTATTTGAATCTGCTAATAGGGTTCGTTCAAATGGCAGTGTTGAGTGGCTATTATGCTAATGAGACCCATACATTCATGAAGCCTCAGGGCCATCTAAGAGAAAATGCTTACATGCGTCTAGAAAACCTTTATCCATATGTAGAAAAGAAGCTGAACAGTTTACAACAGCATGACCTAAGAGTTAAGGATGCCACTGAATGTTTCTCACTTTTTAAAAGGAGGACACAAAAAGGAGGCTTTCTCTGCTATTCGCCATGCATGTGTGTATGTGTGTGTCTAAGGCAGTGATAGTCCCTGCTCTACCCCATCTTTTTCAACTCATAATAAGAGTATCATACATAGGGAACATGGCAAAGTACCTCATCATGTGCTTTCATGGGCAAGTCTCTAGAGAACAAGAGTTTCTTTTTTCATACTTATGAATTATTAATGTCTATCACAGTTTGCGTCGTCTTAAAGGGATTTTTTTTCTCTCTGAGAAATCTGACCTAGCTTTTAACCTATCCAAAGTGAGCACACACACGCATGTAAACAGTGAGCACACACCCTCGGAGCAGTGGGGTGCCACACACATCGGGGTGCCCTGAGAGGACTTGGGGGTTAGGTGCCTTGCTCCATCTTGTTATCTTGTTAGCAACGCTAACATAGAGCATCTTTGGGAAGTTAACTAGTTGCTACACAACTCAGTTTTTATTTCTTGCTTATTTTCTGAGTGTCATGACTGTTATTAAAGCACTTTATTAAAAGGGCCAATATACTGAGAAACCTTTGTTCAGCAGAGAGCCCTTACTCAGCACCTTTTAGACTCTTCTTTCCTCACTTTGCTAATTTGTGGTAACATCTTTGGCTGTGGGGGAAGCCAACAGCAGCCCTTAACGTTATTCCATATGGTAGTGTAATGTATTGTTGGCAGTGAAAAGCTAATTGCGTACACACACATACTCAGATTCATGATGGGGTGTGCATAAAAGCAGTATTTTTTTTTCTTTAGTTTTTTTCATTTCTTTAGTTTTTTTAATTTCAATTCTGCTTATTAACGCTAATAAAGCTTTGTGATGCAAGATTCATATCTGACTGGCTGCTACTACTATTGCCTTCCCTTGCAATACTTTTGCTTTAACCCTAACCTTTATTGCTAGGTCACACAAAAAGTAGCTCCCAGACATATTAATAATAAAAAAAAATCCCCATAATCCTTCGGGGCAGTATACTCCTGCATGAAAGTTAAAAAAAGCACTTGCAATTTTGTTGGGATCCCAGCCCCAGTGCACACCCCTAGTTCATGATCTACTCTGTAAGCTCCAGCACAGCTTCGCCCAATCTATTGCACGTAAGCATGTTTGCTTTCAATAGTTTAGCGTTTCACAGCACTGAGTGCATAATAAACAAGATCGTATTAAAAATAAAGACACATAAAACTCTACAAACCCTCATTCTAAGGGCTTTAAATTGCCCCAAAAATCAACAACCTTTATAGATTTCTAATTAACGCTCTTCCATGCAGAAAATCAAACAGCTACTCGAAGTGAATATCGCTAAGAGAAAATCACCGAGATTCACCAAGTTCGACTGAAAAGCTTATTCCACACTGTAAACCTACAAATGTGATATGCTAATAGGCTACCTGACCTTAAGACAACATTGGGGGAAACAACAACAGCAACAAAAGAGCTAATTTCCTCGTGGTGTTGATTAAAGGCTAGCACAAAGAATAGCTCATCAGTTCTTATAAGATGCCTTGTTAACAGTTATCTTCAAGTCTTCACACAGTGTGTTTTTCTGTTAATGATTTGCAACTTCTATCAATTTTAACACTGAGACCTTGGTGACATTTTGGTTTCTCTATTTCTAGCTAGGGATGATGAGCTTGGTGTCACCGTGCTCTCAGTCTGACGTTAGCTGAGCGTGTTCGCTTATTAGCTATTTCTCAAATGTTCTGTGGTCACACTGGAGAAAAAAAGTTTAGTCTTCACTAAAACTATCAACAAATATCACTGTTTTCTGATAGATGCCTGAATGTCCACGTGAAGGAACATGACTGCATGTGTCATCACTTGGCCACCAGATGGCGCAATAAACTTTAATAAATGTCCTCCAGTCACTCCAGCATGTGGATTGTATTATGCAAAACAAAGCTTTCTGAACCCTCTAGAATGGGTGTGTTAATTTATATTTACGTGTTCTATTATAGTTACTTTCAGTCCAAACATATAGCTGAGAGTATAAGCACAGCCCCAGATGAGCAGTGGTCCAGTGTAACCTTTTACATGACTCTGACTTTCTGTTCTCCAAACTCGTTCAAATACAACCACGATCAATATCAGTGACAAAAAGATTCCAAGCAGGAAATCTCACGACATATCTCTTTCCATTCCGAACAAACATTTCCACCTCAGCCTGACTTACTACATGCCTTCATCCACTTCCCTTGACGTCCAAATCCATTCACATTTTTCCCCCCCTCTTGTTCTACCTCACATCCTCCAATGCTTACATCACTTCCCTTTCCCCTTTGATCTCCCTCTCTCTCTCCCTTTCTCTAGCTCTCACACACACACATTCCTTCCTCTTCTGTTCTTTGACCATTGCTGCTCTCACACTTCAAGTTTTCACAAAACAACAGTCATGAAATTCCCAAATGTATCCAAGAAAAACTAAAACCTTGTAAACTGATTCTGGAAGTTGCTGTTGGAGATGATAACGGATAGAAACGTGTAAACAACATGGTTTGGTTTGGTTTGGTGATTCCATGTAAGTTATGATTAGCTTCTGGTTTTTAGTATGTTTGTGTTGATTACTGGCTGTTTTTTTCTGTTTGGTTTTGGCATGCAGCGAGGCAGCTTCACAATCCACAAAGTCTCATGGATCTCTCCATCCTCCAGCCAAACCTCAGACAGTACCTCTGATTGGCTTTATTATTTTTTTCTTTTTATCACCCCAAAATATCCAATGCCTAATGTTAAAAAAGTAGTCATGGCAACAACAATATTGATGATGATGATGGGAGCTGGTCAGTTGCAGCAGGTTCTCACAGGTGTGTGAATAGTAGCATGTAAGCCACACCCACCAGCCATGATTTCCACTACCACTGGCTGTGTTGGTTAGATGAGAAACCGGGCGGGGTTTAAGGACAAAGCGGGTGTATGCCACAAAGATGGCCCTCCCCTCCACCGTCTCTTCAAAACATAGTTAGCTCGGCCTCCTTTCCTTGTGCTCTTCAGATAGTGGAAGTCCGATCAACACCATCTACAAACACATAACAAAGAACATCTGAGTCATTCATTCATTATAATAACCATTGATGTGTATTACTGGATTCGCCATCACATGACCAAACATGTCTGAAAGGAAACACACTGATCTATATTACAATAGGTACACCAAATGACTGATAATTATTGCTATTATTATTGTTGTTGTCTTTGTTGTTACTGGTGGTTAACTTCACCTATATCATTAAAACATACTAAAATTATTGAAAAATAAAAATTGGTTTTGAGGCCTGCAAAAGTCATGATACATAGAAAAACAGGGATAAGTCATCGACTTTGCACAATATAGTTTACAAATGTGTTTTACTCCGGGTTGCTCATTAAAAGCACTTGTATACACAATGAAAATACTGAGACTGGAATATTTTTGGACAAATTAAATATTTTCCAACAGTTATGGCCTTACAAGTGACCCAACATTATTTATATTTGAAAAGTCCAGTTTACATGCATCGTAAAAATGCACCACAGTCTGCTACTCAGTCATGTACGTGCACAAAAATACTTTGTAAAAATGAGAGGAAAGCCTTACATGCTCTCCTCATACACTTAAAATATGTATGTTTTCATCATCAGGTGGTTTTTTAACTTTTTAAACTTGCAATCTGCTTAAATCTGTTCGGTACTTTTCATTTACCAGTTTAAAAAGGCTGGTGTTTGTAGTCCTTTTCCCTAGTGAGTGTGAGTTTAGTGAGTGTGCAAACTTGTTAGAATAGGACATGGTAACGTCAAGATAAAGGCAAAAATAACAGAATACAGATATTAAACCAAAAATTCAGATATAAACGAGTGAACGTCTGCACAAAATACAGCTAGGCACACTTGCAGATTATACTATGTTACATTTATCAGATATCTGACTGATATCTGCTCAATTATATACACAAATTGTGTATATTTAATGTGGATTATTTACTCATTTAGATTTTTTTCACGTAAAAGGCTTTATTAAGAACAGTGTGTTTTGTTAAGTACATACATAAACTATGCATGCAAGCTTTCATCAAGTTTGTCAGTATCAGGGAAGGAGGCATGGCCGTTGTTTGGCAGAAGTGAAGGAGGAAGGACACCTGTCAGTATTTGTGGAGTTGGCGTGTTTGTCAGTTCCACTAAAGAAGGTAGGGCCCCTGTGTCTGTCAGTGTGAGAAAAGGAGGTGCAGCCTCTATACCTGTTAATATTAATGAAAGAGGTGTGGCCTCTGTGTCTTTTGGAATTAGTGAAGAAGGTTGGGCCTCTGAGCTTTTAATGCTTAAACAACTTAAATCAGTTAAACAACTGTTTATCCAAAATAAAATTAGTTTCAAGCATGCTACAAAAATAAAAGGATTATAATTTTTATTATTAGTAGTATTATATTCAAAAGCATTTAAAACCTTTTTACTGGACCCAAAGTATATACAGCACCTAGACACATGCCCAAAATCCATCGTAAAATGTCAGAAAGGTTAAATAATAAAATTAATTATGATTATTAGTAGAAAGTAAAGTGGGGAAACACTCCAGGTGGGATGGGGGTACGTTTTGGCTGAGCATGATCCAGGAACACAGCCAGCTCTGTGGACAGCGGCTTGGGCATTCCTAAGCTCACCGCAATGCCTTACTGTGCTTCAAACACACAAAGCCACACTTGTCCGGCCACTGAGGGTCTCTGTCTCAGCTCGGATCCTAAAAAACACACACCCTCTTTATGTGGAGGGAAAAGTCTGCTTTATACAGGAATGGTCACCTTTTTTCCCCGCCGCCTAACGTCACACCCAGAGCAGTGGGGTTATTCAGCAGACTGGTGGATTTGCTGTGTTTTGTTGTGGCTGCTGCTCTCAGCTTGGGTTACATCGGTGTGGAGTAACTGAGGAGCTTCGCTTGAAAACGCTCCGAGACGGAAAAGTACATTCTTGCTCTGTCCAAAAGCTACAGTGTAATTTTCCTCTGCAGCTCAGGCCCAACGGTGGAAGCACGGTTGCAGTATTTGACCTAATTAAGAAGGATGCCATTTCAGGCGATTTTGCCGATAAAGAACGCTTTCTGTGCATGCTTTACAGCATAACGAGCCAGTATTCACCGCTACCTCAAACCATGTTTGTTCACATTCCAAACTCTTTGCATTTGAAGCCAAAGCACAAAATGTACCCTTCCAGTGTTTCCAGTGCCTTACAAGAGCAGGGCCTTAAAGGCGCAGGAGGAACTACTCATTCCGGCGTGTTTTAAAGCTATTAAGAGTGGTCGCAATCACAAATCACAAATTCACATTCTTCACCTACCACAATCAGTGTTTCAGTTAGGATTTAATCATGGTGGGTGTGTGAACTTGACCCACTTGCTACGTGCCATTAGGTCTCCAGAGCTTGGACCTCATTGGTAATAACAGGTCGAATTCGTTTCTGAAAGGGATTATTGGCCTCCGCCAAGGCTGTCCAGTTCTGTGCATAATGTGGACAGAATTTATTTAACAGGAAAAGGGTGGAATGCACTCTTCGGGTCTGGAATGAGGTCCTGCCCCAAGTAGAGGAGTTTAAGTATCTCGGGGTCTTGTGAGGAAAGGAGGGAGCGGGAGATTGACAGGTGGAACGGTCAAGTCTTTATTTGAAGCAAAGCTTGTGCCAACCCATCGTGGTGAAGGGGGAGCGGACCGTAAGGCAAAGCGCTCAATTTACCAGTTGATTTACGTTCCAACCCTCACCTATGGTCACGAGCTTTGGGTAGTGACGGAAAGAGCAAGATTGCGGATGCAAGCAGCTGAAATGAGCTTCCTTCGCAGGGTGGCAGGGCTCTCCCTCAGAGAGGAGCTCATCCGGGGGGAGCTTGGAGTAGAACTGCTGCTCCCTTGTGTTGAGAGGAGCCAGTTGAGGTGTTTCGGGCATATCCAACCGGGAAGAGACCCTGGGGTTGACCCAGAACACGCTGGAGGGACTACATCTCTCAGTTGGTCTGGGAACGCCCTGGTGTCCCCCCGGAAGAGCAGGAGGGGGTGGCTGGGAAGAGGGACATCTGGTCCTTAATGCCCCCAGTGGTTCGCACGTCCGCCTCACAGTAAGAAGGCCTGGGATCTGTGTTTGATTCCTGGGCTCAAGGAGTTTCTGTGTGGAGTTTGCATGTTCTCCCCTTGCTTGGGTGGGTTTCCTCCAGGCACATCTGGTTTCCTCCCACTGTCCAAAGACAGGCACATTAGGCTAATTAGCTGTTCCAAGTTGACACTAGATGTGATTGTGGGTGTTTTTTCACACAAAACACTGAAAGCTACGCCTCCTCCGTGTACCATGTACTGTATCCCTATACTGATTTATTCAATGCTCAAAGTCTGATAAAATTAAATTGCTGATAAGAAAATGATTCAGCTGCAGCATGGAGCCACAACTGTTTGTTCAGCTCTGTGTTCTCAGTGCATCAGAAACCACAAGCAAATACACCGACTTCCATCAGTGTACACAACCAGATGTATAATACTAAAGTGCGTTTCAACTATGTGATGCTTTATAAACAGAAAATGGTTTACCTTCGAGAGCATGCTCAGTCATACTGCGGCACAGTGACTCGAGTCGATTATTGATGTCTGGCTCAGTCACAGGAACCTGCAGATCTGTGCCCAAACACACGAAAAACACGCGTAAGTCCAGACAACCATTACAAACATGATACACCAGCAGAAAAATGTACATGTTGTGTTTTATGTCATGACAGTGTTCAATTCTCAAGTCGGGTTTGAGAATTCAACACCGGTCCGTGGTAAAGTCTGTTGGATTTTTATAAAAACTATTAAAATTTTTAAAGTTTTGATTAATAAATATATACTAAATATTACATATTAAAAATACAATGAACTTCTCATGTGTACATTGGAGTAGTGCTTAGCACAGTGGTTAGTCCCTCTGCAAGGGTGTTTCTGTGTGGAGTTTGCATATTCTCCCTGCGCTTGTATGGGTTTGCTCCAGGTACTCCAGTTTCCTCCGACAGTCCAAAAACATTCAAATTAGGCTGATTTGCTGTTCCAATTTCCCTTAAGTGTAAGTATGAATAGTTGTGTGTCTGGTGGCCCTGCAATGGACAGATGAGCTGTTCAGGGTGTACCCTGCCTTCAACCTGGAGTGCGCTGAGATTGGCTCCAGCCTCCCCGAGATTGTTGTGGCATTACGTTATTCAGTAAATGAATGAATGAATGAACTTAATTCTGTACTGTTCTACTGAGAGGGATCACTGCGTCATCCCACACTTGGACTTAGGCTGAGTCAGCACTGCCAGGGTCTTCACAAATCCCTGAGTCAGGGAGGGACTGATGGATGGACTGCATACTCCATGTGCTATTTTTAGGGAGTAACAACCCCCCCCCAACCCCCCAATACACATACTCACACACACACTCACACACACACTCACACACACAAACAAATTAAGTCTGTCTCAATTTACCCCGAATCCCTCACTTAAATGAAACTGATTTCATTATTTGACTTGTTTTGATACAAGCTTACGAGAAAGCCGGTGAACTTCACAGTTACTCTCAAGTACTTGTTTTTGGACTCTGGAACTCGAAAGATGTGAGAAAGAAATGAAAATGAAAATCAAAAAGAAATGAGCAGAGGAAGGAAACAAAGGGAGGAAAAGTGAAAAGGGATAGAAGCTACAGAAAATGTGGGAAAAAGAAAGAGAAGCAGAAAAGGAGATGAATGAGAGAGAACAGTGGTTGGAATGGGGCTCTAAAGGCACAGTATACAAAGAGTGTCATTGTATGAGCTACCCTTTTCCTTCTCCTACACACATACACACACACAGGGCTCCCCTTCTCTCTACTCTGCTGGATGGTCCAGTTTTATGAAGGACAAGCTACAGGAAGTGAGTGTTGACACACTGATGTAAGGTTTTTTGCTCTGGCAGCAAGTGAGGGAGCGACTGTCTCTGTGGAATGTGTGTTAGTGGAACACTCTTCTCCTAAATCTCTCTCTCTCTCTCTCTTTCTCACTCTCTCTCTCGCTCTCACACACACACACTCACCTCACATGACCACTCTCATGAAATGCTTGTGAATTATCTCTATATACGTTCTCAGCAGGATTCCTACACCAAGACCGAGCTTCAGAAATCTTTCACTAGTCTAAGCTTTCCATCCAGTATTCCTTTAAAATGTGTCAGGAACAGAACTAAAAATTACACTAATAATCATTCATTCATTTCCACTCGGGTCACGGGGAGGGTGGAGCCAATTCTTTGAGTAGGCGGGGTACACCCTGAACAGTTCACCAGTCTTTTGCAGTTTTTTATCCGATTGTAATCTTTTCCATTAGTTACAGGATTGGATCAATTTCATTCTGTTCTTTGCCCTGATGGCTTGAAATTTTGATTTAAATTCATAAATCTAAAACCAGCTTAATATTTCCAGTGTGTAACAGATCCCATGTGCAGAGAGTCAGGGTTTTTTTTAGTATAAAGGTTCGTGTGGTGTTTAATAAGTAAATATTTTAATGGGTTTGGTGATCATATAGTCTCTAAAAACCTTAACAAAAACAAAACAAATCAAATGTTGACATCAGACATGTCTCAGCTAATCATCTGTGTTTGTGTTGGAAGATAAAATCTGTGTAAGCCGGGTGAAGTGAGGAGTGTGTGATTCTTAGTTACCTGCCTGCTGGAACATGGCCATGGTGTGAGGATTGGTGTGGACGGGTAGCGAGCGTGTCCTCTGCACAGAACTGTGCGTGCGACTGGGCATGCTGTTACTGCCTCCTGGGTTAGCAAACCATAGACCCTACACAACACACACACACACACACACACACACACACACACACACACACACACACACACACACAGTAATCCTCAGCATGCACTCTGTGTGTTCAAAGAGGGGCA
>JBCNYG010000020.1:19599121-19613049 GCA_039654305.1 Porochilus rendahli
TCAAAAACAAAGAAGACATAATGGACGCACTTCGTGCTATACCACTTGGTCCTGCAACAGTGACTAGGAGAGTCGAGTTATTGTCAGAGGATGTAGATCATAAGGAATAAAAGGACTTGTCACAGTGCGAATATTTTTCACTGCAGTTCGATGAATCGCTGGATGTAATAGACACAGCTCAGCCTGTTGTGTTTGTCAGAATGACTTTCTGGGATTATACAACAAAGGATGACTTCCTCACTCTTCTCCATTTAAAGCAGAGAACGAGAGGTGAGGTTTATTTACAATGTGGTTAAAAGCTATGTCCATGAAAATAACATCCACATTCATAAACTGGAGGCCGTTGCTACTGATGGGGCACCGGCAATGTGCGGTGTGCGCAATGGTTTCATAGCACTCTGCCATGATGATTCGGATTTTCCCGATTTCATTAACTATTATTGTGTGATTCATTAACAAGCCTTGGCTGGCAAAGTTGCGGGCTTTTCTTATGTCATGAAACTGGTGGTGAAAGTGGTAAACTCGATTCGAGCAAAAGTGCTTCAGCATTGTTTATTCAAAGCATTACTGGATGAGCTCGAGTCCGCGTATGGATACCTGCTTCTCCATGTTGATGTCCGATTGTTGAGTCGCAGCAAAGTACTACAGCGTATTATTGACTTGCTTCCTGAAATAAAGAGCTTTCTAATGACAAGGAACGAGGAGCATGAGGAACTGTTAAATGATGCGTGGCTACTGGAACTGGGGTTTCTGACAGTCCTAGCAGCAAAATTTAACACAATTTTGCACCTATTTGAAGGTTCAGTTGCTGAACACAACAAGTTGTATGATCTGCTTACTGTGTATTTTTTTCCTTATTGTTTGTTATTAACATTAATATTTAATCATTTCCTCAGATGGAAAACAGGTCACATGATTTAGTTTTTTGTGAAACACTGATCGTTAGTGTTTAAGAATTTATGTTGTGTTACAGTGTTCTTGGTCACATTTATTTGAAAGCTTGTAATTACAATCTAGACAGTATTTTTCTCTCAATACTTCAGTAGGTGTCAACAGGGCTGAGGTAAGGGATCTTGGGACTAAAAAGGTGGGTGAACACTGATCTAGAGCAATTAATCTGTGAGAGGAAAAAAATTTAAGTCAAACCTTTTCCAGAGACCGTAGCATGTTCTGCCTCTCCTTCAGTTTCTGAATGCTGATGATGATCTTGTGCCGTGCCCCTTTTGTAACATTCTGTGTGAGAAATGGAGGTATTATCCATTTAAAGGCATCGTTATAGTGGACTTTATGCATAGAGTTATTGAAGTCTCAATTCTGATTGGTCAGGTGATCTTTGGAAACAGCTGTTTAGTTTTAGTGTTTCGTAGGCATTCCATCATAGTAAACCTTACTATAAATTAATAAAAAAAACGTGACATATCATTATTTAATAAATAAACATTCTATCTTTGGAAACATGTCATGGTGCACACTCAGAAATACTGCTGCTTACTTCCGGGAGCTAACAGTAACTCTGATTTGTGTCAGGCTGCATCACACCAGCTCGTCATTCATTTCCAATAGCAGCATGTTGTCATGCTTTTATTCCCTATTAATTAGTTTTGGATTTTAAAGATGTAGAAAAATGATTGAGAGAGCACTTTCTAGTCAAAATTATGCTGATGTTTCATTAACCGTAAAATTAACACAGATCATCAAACCAAGTGTGAATTTGAAAGTAGTTGTTTAATTAAATGGTTTTCTAATATTTCAGTCCCATTGTTTTTTGGACTAGGACATGTCTTGTTCTTGGCCACTGGTCAGACCAAATTTTCTAGTATTCAAGCTGGTCACAGCCAAGTCCAGCTGCCTTTAAAGCTACATGTTCAAAACTAAATAATTGATTAAGAAAGCTTGTTCAGAAAGTGAAATCGGTTTAATCAATTCAAACTCCATCTTGAATGAGCATGAACACAAGATAAAGAATCACATGAATCTCAAAAAAATTTACTTAATTTTAACTTGGACTCTGTTTGGACTTTGTCTTGACTTGGTCCCAACTAATCCTGGACTGGAATCTGAACCTGCCCATTGGTCTTGAACATTAGTCTCATCCAATGTTCTTGTTGGTCTCTACTGGGTCCAGCTTTTTAAAAAATATTTTCAACACTTGTTTTTGAACTTGTCTTGAACTCGGCAAAGAAAACTTAAACTTATCTTGAACTACACCTGATCCCAACCCACACAAACACACACCCACGATGCTCACCTGTGCCTCCAGCTGCTCCTCGGTCAGTGACATCATTTCTTCATAGGTCATAGTGGAGAAAAGCCCTGCATACTTGTGAAGACGCAGACTCTTCAACCATGCCGGAACATCTGTGGACAAGAACACACCCGTCTGCTTACATCCAGGGTTTGGGTGTGACAATGAAAAGAACAACAGAGCCTTCAGCAAGAAACAAAATGCCTTGCTCTGTAGGAGGACTACTGGAGAAACACCTTGTATCACTGAAGCACAAATTCATTGTTATCTAAAGCCTGGACTAAAAATGCAGGACTACACATAGCACACACTTTCATGTGGTTTCAGTGTGGTTTTCCTTGTACAGGTTCATGTGCGAAGTGGCTTAATAGTTAGAACTTCCGCCTCACGGTAAGAATGTGATGTCCCGCCGTAGAATTTAAGGTCATGTCTGTTTGATAGGCTTGCTCCTCTCCCATGTGTGTGTTCTGATTAAGCAACTGCTTTCACCTCCACCAACCATGCTGGTGTCACCCCCTCCAGCCACCACCCTGCTTCCAGTAACCCCCCCCCCGCCTCGTCCCGTTCACCTAGCCCCTCCTGAAAAGTACTCTGGAGAATCCGGGAAGTGCCGTTCCTTCTTAGTCCAGTGCGAGCTCCACTTCCAGAATGGTCCAGCCGCCTTCACCTCAGAACAAGCCCAAGTGGCTTTCATGATTTTCCATCTCTCGGGAAGAGTGGCGGCGTGGGCTATGGCGGAATGGGCTTGAGGAGCAGCGGTGTGCCAGAACTGCCAGCAATTCAAGAAAACACTCGTCTGTATGTTCAATCACTCCTCCCCAGCTCGCGAAGCTTCCAGGGCTCTGCTTGGACTGCAACAAGGTTCCCGGAGGATGATTGATTATGCCATCGATTTCCGCATGCTGGCTGCAGACAGCGGCTAGAATTCCCTGGCCATCAAGGACGACTGAGTTTGAGAACTTGGTCGACCTGGTGGTTCGGTCATTAATCGAGTCACCAGAGGGACTTTCGCACACTGAGAGTTTGCTTCCTGGATCACTGGTATCTGCTCCACCTAGCACAGAGCTAGCACCCCCTCCCGTTCCAGAGGAGCCCATGCAGTTGGGTCATACCAAGTTAAACTCGGAAAAGCGCCAACGCCGCCAATGCTCCGTCCAGCCAGTACAAATCAGAGTTGACTGCCAAGGGACCGGAACCCATCCTACCTCTCGACCGTGAGACTAGTCAGGGGGTACCCACACCTGAGGGCTGCCCTCGCAACCGGTTGTTTGTACTTACCTATACGCCAGGCCAGAAGGTTTGACTTTCCACCAAGGACCTGCCCCTTCATGTCTGCACCATGAAGTTAGCCCCAAGGTTTGTGGGTCCGTTCTGAGTGGCTAAGGTAATTAACCCGGTCTCTGAACTTCCGCCTCACTGTAAGAATGTGATGTTCCACCGTAGAATTTACGGTCATGTCTGTCTGTTTAATCGGCTCGCTCCTCTCCCATGTGTGAGTTCTGATTAAAGGCTCCCCCTGAATATCCCACCTGTTCCTCATTCCATCCGGAGGATAAAAGGCCCGCTATTCCTTGTTCCCGTTGCCAGATCATCTTGTGCCGTCATATAGAAGATGTATCTCATTGTACACACCACGATCCAGACGACCATTCTAATATGGTTCTTGTACAACGATTCCCTTGTTCCTAATAAAAGATTCCTGTTTGCACCTTACCGTGTCGTGTCTGTCTGCATTTGGGTCTGTCAGTTCCTGGTACCAGTGTAACATCAAAGGTCCTGGATTCAAGTACTGGACACGATGAGGGTGTACCTGTGTGAAGTTTGCATGTTCTATGTTCCCCGGGCAAATAGGTTTAATCCCACAGTTAAAAACATGCATGTTTGGTTTGGTTAATCGGCCATTCCACATAGCCCATAGCCCCTGCTTCAGCCTCCCTTTGACCCAAGTAGGATAAAGTGGTTCAGCGAATGATTGAATGAATAAACGAAGGAATGAATGAAGATTGCACTTACAGGCGAAGCTACATCATGTAGCAATGCAAATAAATGCAGTTATTTCAACAAAGTGCACTCTGGAATAGGAACTAATGAAGGACAAATAAGATACACCCCTGACGTCCCCTTTCCTCCATATGTAGTTCACACAGAGAGTTCCCTCACCCCTCATGCCGCTCCCCTCCTCGCTGAAAGAGCTCCGAAGTGCCATGCCCAGGCCTGAGCCGTCCTCTAGGTGCTCACTGCCGCCACTCCCTGATGACGCCACGCTGCTCTGGGGGGACAGAGGGGCATGGTCTGGGGTGAGAGGTGCCCCACGTCCACGCAGGTCCTCCTGTGAGAGCCAGCCATGTCCCAGAGGCTGAGTGGATGAGCCGCTCATCGGGGGAGTAAGAGAGACGGAGCGCTTCAGAGGACTATGCTGACCGGCAGACTGTAGAACTGCGCGCGCGCACACACACATACACACACACACACACCACGAAGTTAGACAAGATTTTCATAATCAGACCTAAATCTATGCTAAACTAACATAAACCTAAATCTCAAAGTACTTGCGGGCTGTTCATGATTTTAAACTTAAGAAGGCGCGCTTAAGATGGTGTTTTACAATAGAATGCCTTTCGAAACATAATCTGTGCGCAAGATATATATATTTTTTATATATATCAGTGTTATGTATCAACTGTTTCAAGTTAAAGCGTTACTGCACACTCATGTTGTTTTTTTCATCTGTAAATCAATTATACATCTGTACTGTGATGAAACATGAGTCAGTGTTTTAAATTCTTTTTATAAAAACCATTATTTTTGAAGCCAAATTGCCATCTACTGGTAAAATCGTCCTGCATGGACTCCCGATCCAGGCTTCAACACGGTGTGTGACCATTCACCCAGGGATCGCAAGTTCAAATCAGGGTTGATGCTCTGCCATCCATGACTGGGAGTCCATGGGACCTTAATGGCCGAGCTCTCACAGGAGGGGAGGGTGGCATACGCTAACTTTCCTTTCTCTCATAGTGATCACCAACCAATTATGTGCACCTGTGAGCTCATTCGTACAAGGAGGCGGATAGCCCTTGTCCTCCAAGTGTGTTAGGCCGCCTCAAATATGCATGCACAGCAGTTTGAAAAGAGACGGGTGGCAGCATTGCATGTTACGGAGGGAACATGTGCATGCTTACAACTCTCCCTGGTTGGTGATGGTCGTGTGAAAGGGAAGGCAATACTTGATGGGTGGAAATTGGATACAACTATGAAATTAGGGGAGAAAATGGTGGGAGATCGACCTTAATTTTAATGCCTTAATTTAAAAGAGGAAACTTCTTCTTGTCCCCACACTTCAGTGGGAGTCTCTGAAGTCACCCTTGATTTCAAGTATACTGTATGGTGACCATGAGTCATCAGTCACTGGAGTTTACGGCGATTCCCTTTCCATCCAACATCCTTAGCCCCTTAAACCCCTACACTTTTTATTAATATGTTTAACCACTTGGTTCTACTAGGTTCACAGGGGGCTGGAGCCCATCTCACTTAGCGTGGTGCACCCTGAACTGCTCATCTGTCCATTGCAGGACCAACACACGCAACCATTCGCACTCACTTAGGGACAATCCAGAATAGCCAATTACCCTAACATGCATGTCTTTGGACGGTGGGAGGAAACTGGATTAACCGGATGAAGCCCATGCAACCATGGGGAGAAAATTCTAACTCTACACAGAAATGCCCTCACTGAGAGTGAGACTCAACCACAGGACCTTCTTTCTGTGAGGTGGACATGCTAACCATTACACCACTGTGCTGCCCGCCCACTTCTTAACAATTCTTTTAAATTATGAAAACCATTGAGCGGAATTAATCACATTGCTGGGAGTGAAGTTACACTTCTATAAAAATAATGCTAATACATTTTCTCTGATATGTAAGTGCAGTCATAATTTCATTCATAAAAATACTCTATCAAGACAATGTCTCTGACAAAGATAGTATCCTCTCGGTGGAGGGGGGGGGGGTATTACAATGTAAATTTCAGCTGTCAGACAGGGATTCTGACTCAAGTTGTATTTGGCAAGAAAATTACAATTAAATCCACAGTCAGAATCAGAACAGAGTGTTTGTAGTTAAGTCAGAAGTCTAAATACGGACATATGAGATACATTTGGGATTAACTCCTCTGTTTTGAAAAATGGCTGTGGTATTTAGTGCTTTGTTTTTTGAGATAACCTATCTCAGTCTTTGGGCCTGTTCTGAGGCATCCTGATAGGGAGCAAGTGTATAGGGCAAGTGGAGGAAGGGGGCAGGTTAACAGTTTGTCCTATGTATAGGCTTTCCAGGACTGGTTTTAAATAGGTGCCCAGCTAACATTACACCGTCCAGTCCCTAAATATTAGCCATTTCCCCTAAATACAGTCTCCACAAAAGGCTACCTTACAAGGGAAGGCAAGGAATGGCATGTGGTGCTAGGGGCGGACTATGGCCCGGGAGGTGTGGAAGCGTCTGTTTGTCTGTGTGTGGCAAGCAGGAGACGAGATGCCAAGCTAAAAATTGAAATGATGCTCTTGGCGGTTAATATAACAGGGTTGGAATATGGGATGAGTCACAGCACTGTTATCTTTTATCTATTCTTCATGTAAACATATTTAACAGTTTGTGTAAAACTGTTAAAAACTAATTAGCAGTTAAAAAAATACACCTTCTTCTAGTGCATATATAAGACTCTACAAAAACAAGCAGCCATTCTGTAAAAAGGAAAATGTGATTTCAGTCGTCACAAACCAACCTGATTGTAATTCTAATAAGTGTGCATTTGTGGTGGGTGAAGGAATGATTCAAGGTTAAAAAAACAAAAGTTAGGCTTTTGTGTGGCTCAGACTCCACGCAGTCTAAAATAAAGGGGATCTTGTAGAGCCAAGCATTAAATGGGCCCTTATTTATATCCTCAGCTGTCTCCTTCATCAGAAAAAATGAGCCTCACATTCTACGCTGGAAATATCCTGCTCTAACCACAGATATGTTCAATCCCTATATCTTTGTCACAGCCAATTCACTGTGAATGTTTCACATCGTAATGTCGATTCATGGACATACAGGCTAAAAGTGAGGTGAACACAACATCCATCTTCACCATCAAACATAAATGAAGATGCTCATCACATGCTCACATTTGTTTAGTGTCGTTTGTGTTAAAAAGTCAACCATAATAACATATGTTTTTGCTGGTCAATTACTGAGAAAATTTGTTCTCCTTGAATTTTTATCTGTTGCTTAAATACAAATTCATCAGACGAGTTCATGAGGATTTAAAGAAGCAAAAGTTGTAAAAGGGCAGCATGGTGGTATAGTGATTAGCACATCTGCCTCACACCACGAAGGTCCTGGGTCCTAGTCCCAAGCTCGGCAAGGACGCATCTTTGTGAAATTTGCATGTTTTCCTCGTGCCTGTGTGGGTTTCCTCTAGGGACTCCGGTTTCCTCACAGTCCAAAGGCATGCACATTAGGCTAACTAGCGGTTCTGAATTGCCCCTCAGTGTGAGTGTGAATGGTTTTGTGAGCTGTTCAGGATGCACCCTGCTGTCGCCCAGATTCGGCTAAGTTAGGCTCCGGCCTCTGTGCAGCCCTAATTCTATTCAGCAGTTATATATATAATTGGCAAACAATTCAGGTTTTAAATGAACTGTCCTATACATTTCTAAACCCTATCTTAACACACTAATCAGACTGTACATTTGAACTCCATGCATATATATTGCCCAGAAGACTCAACATAAACACACTAATCACTCACTATTACCACAATGATCAGACCCAATATAAACACACTAATCAAACTCAATATAAACACTGATCAGAATTAATGTAAACACGCTGACTAAACTCACTGCAAACACACTGATCAGACACAAAATAAACAGTGATCGAACTTAATGTAAACACACTGATTAAACTCAATATAAACACACTGATCAGACTCAATGTGAAAACCTTCATCAGACTTACCAATTTACCCAATCTGAGCAGACTCAACATCAATTAGACCTAACTTTAATATGTTGACCAGACCTAATATTAAAGATCTACAAGAGTTGACTTACACACCTAAGATCTAACATTAACCTAATTCTATTTAGCGTAAGCAATATTTTTCCTTAAATATTTTTAAAAAATGAATCACTTTTTCCCTTAAAGTGACATGAACTTGTTGGGTAGGTTTATCTGGCACAAGTACACAAGCAGATCTATTTAGCACGTGACAATTTAGGTGATAATAAAACATGTTTAAGAAGCAACTATGGCTAGCAGTTTCGAGGAAATGGGTTTAAATGGTTACTTATTCGAACCAGAGAGGGAGGAGTCTTGTCTAGCGACTGAGAAGGAGAATGCTTCTAGAGATGAGCGTGACAGTAGATCCAAAATGGCTTATGCATGCTTTGCCAATTTGGCTTCCTGTTTAGGAACACCATAAAGAGGTTTTCTGTGATTTCTGCACTTGGTGTTTGTTCAGCTCATCACTGGCCGACAATGTGTTATGATGCAAGGGGTCAGTAACAGCCCAACTAATCCAACGGGTTTGAGACACTACAAGGCTGGACCAGCCAATGAGAAAGGAAGCATGTCTCTGGGCATGCCCAGTGTCACAGCACTCGCATGTACTTTGACTGGGGCAAGGACTGATGTTGCCAGAAGGAACCACTTTAGTCAAACATTTTACACATCTAGTAGCGCTTATTCAGGGCAGTGGTGGCCCGGTGGTAGGGATTACTGATCCCTAGGTCGGGGGTTCAAGCCCCACTATCAATGGGTTGTCACTGTGGTCTTCCCAGTGCAGCTAACTGGATTATCAAATGCAGGCCATGTTTCTCACTGTCTATAGTGGGAGGCATGTAAAAGAACCATTGCTGATTTTCGTCAATAGTACCAACACGTCAGCGTGTTTCTGCCCTGCGATGGCCTGGCAAGATGTCCATGGTATACTGTGCCCTCGCCCAGAGTCGGCTGAGTTGGGCACCAGCTTCCCTGCAACCCTAATTTGGATTATGCGATTTCAAAAATGAATAAATGGATGAATGTAACATCAATTCACCACAGGTACCCTTAAACCAAACCCAAATCAGCTTAAAGCTTCTGATCAAATCTAACATCAGATCGACCAAAAGCAAACTAATCAGACACAATTTAAATACACCACGCACTAACTCATTCACAAGACTTAACAGCAGAATTCATGAAGTCCTTCTGTAAAGACACTGATCAGACTGAACCCTACAAACTAACTCAACCTTAGTGTAAACACTTCAAACTGACCTAATAAAAATTCTGATCAGATATCACTCACTCATTTGCTGAGCCGCTTAATCCTACTGGGGTTGCGGGGAACCTGGAGCACCCTGAACAATTTGCCAGACCACCACAGGGCCAACACACACATGCAACAATACACACTACCATCTGGGGCAATCTGGAACAGCCATTTTTAAATTTAGCCATTTAATGTGTGTGTCTTTGGATAGTGGAAGAAAACCAGAGTATCTGGAAGAAACCATGCAAGCATGGGAAGAACATGCAAACTCCACACAGAAACACCCTCGCCGAGTCCAGGATTTGAACCTTGGTGTGAGGCAGACGTGCTAACTAATCAGCAATTGTGCTGCAGCTGATTAGATATGATCAAACCAATTGGTAACGCACCAATCAAACACAATATAAATGTGCCCATTAGCCACAACTTAAAAATTCTGATTACACCTAAGGTATGACACACATATTGGCAAAATGGTTCAGATAGGTGCTTATCAGACCTAGTGTACATGTGGTAAACATGGTGATAAGTCTCAAGAGAAACACACGGATCAGGTGTAAGGTAACTGTGTAATATGCAACACAAATGTATTTTTAGTGCATGACAGATCCAACATAGACAAAGATGCACTCACTGGAGTTGCTTCCACTTCCTGTGCCCACTGTATTGATGGTAGAAGGGACTGATGATGATGGGTATAGAAGAAGATGTCCATTCTCACAGCCCTGCTGTTGATGCTGTGTGTGCCACGTGGCAATGCCTGAGTCCCGGGATCCCTGCCAGCCATTAAGGCGATCATCAGAGCCGTATCGCTGATGCTGGGCATAGAGATGATGAGAAGAAGGCACTCGTTCCAGGGAATCTCCTCCTCCACCTCCTCCGGCAGAGCGAGTGGCTGCACGTTCCTCCAGATGGTTGAGCCAGAGCGCAAGATCGGCCCGGTCCTCCAAAGATGTAGCTGGATGGATAAGAGCGTACGAGAGCAGCTGCCTGCTCTCCTCAAGATACCGCCCAAACTCAATAGTGTGCGTCAGTATTTGGGGAAGTAGCCGCATGTACTCGCTTTTGGCTTCACTGTTGCCAGGTTTGAGGAGGGGCAGGTGAATCAGGACCAGGGAGATGAGACGCTCTTTTGGCTCGGCCTGCCACTGGCCAATCACAGCTGAGGGAGAGAAAAAAGGACATAGATTTTGGGATATACTTATTTGAATAAAATTTTACAATTAACACCAACACAAACTATTTAAGCATCCATAGAAACACATGGTTAGCACCTCCACTACAAGAAGTCAGGAAAGATCATTGCTTCATTTCACCTTCTGTCTAAACCCCAGCACAGCTCTATGCCTACACTATTACATAGTGTCCGACCAGCTGTACATATCCAAACTATTGAGGCATGCCTCAGAAGCACTTGTCCTGTCCAGCTTCAGCTATAGATATTCTGAGGTCATGGACACCTTGTCCAACACCGCAAATAGAGGGCTGGTTAGCAAATGGGGTACACATTGACAAATGTGTCCTGATTAGGTATACTCTGAAATTAAACTCTCATATCCTTTTTCGCATAAGCCTAATATCTTCATGGTACAGGATAAAAAAAAAAGCTAAAAAAAAACCACGCTAATATCTTAGCTTCAAGAAAATTTGAAGAAATTTAGCTGTCTAACACTGGTTAACTGCTCATGTTGTCTATTTATATGCACTGAATTTATACTAGGTATATGTTTCATATTAGTTCATTACTAATGCCAGTTAGCTTGTTACATAGATTATATATACCGCATATTAGTTATATTGGCCACATAGCCACACCCTAACCCCATTTCATACATCTAAAATGGACACTTAAGCTAACACACTAAATATTAGCACTGCACATTAGCTATTTACAAATGCTGCCGATCAGCATTACATTTCAATACATATAAATTACTTTGCATGCTAGTTATTAATGCTACATATTAAATTCATATCCTGAATATTAGCTTGCTGCTAGTACTAAGTAGCTAATTATATAGAGTACATATTTTTAATTTTAGCTACTTACTAATGCTATAGCATGCTAATTACACACAAATTTATCCATACTGTATATTAAGCTTCTGAACTTCAAAAACGTTAGTAAGCACTCAGCCTATAAACTACTTATGAACGCTAGCTAGCTATTAATATACCCACACAATAGCTACTATGATATGCTACCTAGTAAATGGCTAGATGATTATATCTATATATGTATGTTAGTGAGTTACTAAAGTTAGTTTGCTGGGAATGCTAACTAATATACTTCATAGTAATTACATAACCTGAATAGCTAGTTATATACACCGCATATTAGCTAATTACTTTTGCTAGTTAGATATGCTTGATATTCTCCAGGCTGTTACTGAATGACAAGCTTATTTAAAATTGGGATCAAATGAGTAGGTGTGAGAATGTAATCAATCAGCCAGAGAGTTCCTGAAAGCTGTAGGCTAAGTCTGGGGTAAAAAGAAAAAAACTAACGCTACAGTCTAGCTAGAATGGGCTCTATGCAGTGGAATGCATGGTTAATTCATGTGCCCTCAAGGTCTTGCACACAATATGTCTTCGCTTTCTCACTGTCACCAAAGTTCAACCTAGAATGAACATGTCAGGGCTTGGGGCAGTTTTAAGTACAGGGAAAGAGTCAGTAAGCTTCTCGTGATAGCCTGAATTTACGCACATAAAGACAACCTCAGAAATATCTGGGTCATGTTGCTGTCTCTTATCAGCTGCTTTTAAACCTGTTTATTGTTCTGGAAAACAGCGCTGTTGAAGTCTTGATTCTGACCAGTCAGGTGGCATTGATCTAGATCTTTAAACACAGCTCCGACACACTAGTTAGTCGAGAAGGCAAATCAGAGGTTTTCCAACCTGACACGTTCCCATCCTGACACCTTATTATTTTTATGCATGATTCTTTGTGCTTTCTGATTTCTCAGTAACATGACAATCCCGTTCACCGATGCTGCAAAATATGCACGTGTAACTTTATATGACTGTTTGTTCATTATACCAATAATTAAGTACTTCAAGCTAACTCCAAGGTGGTAAGAGCCCAAAACAATTACCATGTCACCTTATTTCTGATTGTCTGGAAATAACATTTGAACTGAACACTTTTAACACTTTATATGAGTGATATTATTTCTTAACACTTTATATGAGAGAAATGTGGCTAAGACTAGTATGAAATCATCTACTGTTACCCACCAAAAAATTATTTCGCCTATGTGAGACCAAGGCTTTGCTTTGCTAACTTGATTTGCTCTTGGTATTTATATTGCTGGCATATAAATTAAAATCACACCTGGAACTGGGCCTATATCGCTAATGCTAAAAAAACCCAAAGACAATAATTAACAAAGAAAAGTAAAAAACATGCATTTCTCATGACACTGTGAAACTATGACAGTATATCTGTACTGTGTTTAAACATGTAGGACTTGAACTGGGTAGTAAAACATGCTCCCAAAGGCAAATTTGCAAAAACTGGTTGTTAGTATTTTTTTTCTGTTCCTATCTAAACTCCAAAATCCAATGATGTCATTGTTTGGGACACACAAGTGGCTGTTTTTAAACAGGATTTTATGAAGTGCTGATTCTGTTGTCTTGTTTGCAAGCACAAATAACTAATATTCCCCAGAGCTCGGACTGACGGACGGCTGTTCAGCTGTGATTAAAAGATCCACATGGATGACAATTTCTGGCACTTCCACTTTCACAGGGTCGTCAGTGATGCCATCCATTATTCGTAAATGCTGCGAGCTTTGACGTGGCAGAGTTAGCTGTGAAGTCCTGACATCACACACCAGGCGGGCTACATTTTTGAAACATTCAATCTTGGACTGATTTAGCACAATTGGAGGCTCTGGATTCTGAAAGCGCCTAAATTAGCACCACAGGTGTGTGTTAAGATGGTTTTTGAATAAATCTGGATATGAACTCATAAAACATTTTAAAAGACATTTCAAAAGCTTATGGGGAGAAATAATACACAAAGATGTCAACATATAAAGAATAAAAATAGGACACAACAGTGTGTGCTGTTATAGAAAACCCAATGGAAGAAACAGTAATAAAACCATGTCAACCTCAAAAAACACTATCTTCCCCTCTCTTTCATTCTTCTGTACTTCTTCACCTCTCCTTATGGCATTTCACCTGTCCAGCTCAGCTGAAGGAGTAATCTCCTAATAAGATAGAGACTTCTCATCTGTCAGACTTCCATATTGCTCTCTCCATTCACTTCCTTTACTGCCTACCTGTTCGCTGTCACCCTCACACATCCATATCCACTCACACTAATCCTTCTAATATATATATATATATATATATATATATATATATATATATAAATAAAAT
>JBCNYG010000020.1:19640608-19651826 GCA_039654305.1 Porochilus rendahli
CCTCCTTCTTTAGCTTGACAGCCCCCCTCATCGCAGGTGTCCAGTGGGGTTGCCCCAACAACACCACTGATGACCTTAAGGCCACAACTCCAGACTGCCGCCTCAATAATGGAGACACAGAACATGGCCCATTCGGACTCTATGTCCCTGGCCTCCACTGGGATGTGGTTGTAGCTCTGCTGTAGGTAGGAGTTGAATGCCCTCCTGACAGGAGACTCCACCAAACGTTCCCAGAAACGCTTAGGTCTCCCAGGTCTCCCAGCTCTTCACCACCTTGCTGTCGGTTTACAGCTCAGCTTCTCTCTTCACTCGAGTGTCCAGTAGATCCAGCCGAGGCAGTGATGGCTTAGTTACTGAGCTGGAAGTCAGCTGTCCAGTCCCCACTATTACCACTGTTGTACCCTTGAGCAAGGCCCTTAACCCTCAATTGCTCTTTATAAAAAATGGTAATTGTAAGTTGCTCTGGATAAGAGTGTCTGCCAAATACTGTAAAAATAAATATATGCAGCAGCAAGTCCAATGGCATGACTACAAACTCAATCTTTGAACTGCAGCCCAGGGTGTCCATACACCTTTCTTGCCACGTACACCTATGGACACTCATGTCCGATCACAGTGTTTGTGATGGTCAAACCGTGATGAGCTCAGAACTACAACAACGAAACACCATTAGGGTTCGGATCGGAGAGGCAGTACCTACCAATCACACCCTTCCAGGTCACACTGTCATTGCTCACATGCTCGCTGAAGTCTCCCAGTATGACAAGGAAGTCCTCGGGGGGGAGGTATCCTTTAGCACACCCGCCCGAGGGACTCCAAAAAGGGTGGGTATTCTGAAATGTCATTTGGTGCATAAGCACAAACAACAGTCAGGACCCGTCTCCCCATCTGGAGGTGGGGAAAGGCTGCCCTTTCATCAACCGAGGAAAACACAAAATGTGGGCACCGAGAAAGGGAGGCAACAAGGATTCCCTCAGCGGTGCGCCGCCTCTCCCCATGAGCAACTCCAGAAAAAAAACAAGGTCTAGCCCTTCTCAAAATGGGTGGTTCCAGAGCTGAAGGTATGTATCGAGGTGAACCTATTTCAAGTCGGTATCTCTCAACGCTGCGCACCAGCTCAGGCTCCTTCCCTGCCAGAGGTGACATTCCATGTCCTAAAAACTAGAGTCAGTAGCAGAGGATCAGTCGGGCAGAACCCATGCCTGCGGCTGTCACCCAGCTCACACAGCACCCAACCCCTATAGCCCCTCCCACAGGTAGTGTGCCATGGGAGAGCGGACCCATGCCTCCTCTTCAGGCTGGGCCCGGCCGAGCACCATGGGCAGAAGCTCGCCCACAAGGCCTGGCTCCAGGGGAAACCTGCGTAACCCACATCCGGACAAAGGAAACTGTGTCCTTGAAATAATATTGCTCATAGAGGTCTTCTGAACCGCACTTCTGACCTTCATCTAGGATCTGTTTGTCTTGGGTGACCCGAACAGAGGCATAATACCCCCGACAACATAGTTTCCAGGATTATTTGGACTCGCAAACCCCTCAATGCTGGTTATCACTAGATTGGTAAAAATACCTGTGAATGATACACATGAATCATATATTATGTTCAGGAGCTGGCTCAGACTACAGTGAGATATATATTCTTGTATACTAGTTTTTAATCCACAGGTCACCGTGAACAGACATTACATACTGCCTCTTGATTGACAAGTTGTAATGTATATAGTCCTACACATCTCCCTTCTTTTCACTTTTGGGGTGAATTAGGAAATACAAATCATAAGTAAGACATATGACCTAACATGTTACTAGGTGGTTAACAAAGCAACCAATGTCACTTGTTTAAAGTGACCAATGTTTTGGTTGACCACATTTACAACCCTTCATATTGGTTGGATTTAATGAATATATTGGTTGTTTGAACCAATCTGTTTTTGCACTTTAAGTAAGATAGACTGTAAATTTTAACTCTTACAGCTTATACTAAACACTAACTTTATTTTAATTATTGGCATTTTGTGTGAGGTGATATTTAAATTTACGTACGGCTGTACTAAGAGTGGGTGACTCAAGTCCAAAAGTTCTGTCAATATTTATTCATGGAACATTAGTAATGGATAAGGCATCAGCAAAAATTGATTTTCACTCATTCATGAAAGCCATTAGCTAAATTCGCTTTATGTAGTTCACAGCTCGAGGTTGTGAGGTTTTCCTTTAGTAGGAGCTTCCATGATTTTAATAGTGTCTAGACTACTGCCTTTAACACAGGCAAATTAAAAAGAAAAGGGGGGAGGTAACATGGACTAAAGAAAGAAATAGCATTTTGCTTTCATTGCATCCAACCATAATGCAATATAACATTATATATTTAATGAATTATACAGGGGCGGCACAGTGGTTAGTGGTTCGCATGTCTGCCTCACAGTGAAAAAGGTTCTAGGTTTGGGTCCTGGGCTGGGTGAGGGTGTTTTTGTGAGAAGTTTTCATGTTCTCCCTATGCTTGTGAAGGTTTCCTCTGGTTATTCCAGTTCCCTCCCACAGACCAAATACATGCACATTAGGCTACCTGGCTGTTCCAAATTGCCGCTGTGTGAGTGCAAATGGTTGTGTGCATGTTGGTATTGTAATAGTCCAGTCTGTTCAGGGTGCACACTGCCTTCACCCAATGATGGCTTAAATGCCCCCCGTCCCCTGCCACAGGATTAAGTGGTCTGGCAAATGAGTGGAGGAATGAGTGAATTATACAGAATTCATGAATTTTTTCATGCCGTAAAATTAGGTTTAATTGAACATTAAGGCTTCATTTAAGAATGAAGGTTTATTTTTCAGCACCTTATAAAATAGCACTGGATCCAGCACATCCTATTTTCTTTACATGCTCACAGATCCACCAAAATCTCATTGTGCAACTAGGGACTACGGATCACTGTGCAGAAAAGTAACGAGAGTCACACTTCTCTCTGAATTGAGTCAGAGGAAGCTGGCATGAGCACATGCTGACACAGGTAAGAATGACTAACAAGGCCTAGGGGGATGAAGTCAGTCACATAAAAACACACACATCCAGCAATGAGTGACAGATGCTGGAGGTTAGTGATACATACATGCATGCAAATGAGGTGATTTGCAAACTCTCCAAAGCTGCCCCTCATTGTGGGGAGGCCGGACATATGCAAAACCGCGCTGTACACATACACACCCATGTAGTCAAACCATCAACGGCCAAATTCATCACACAGCTTCATAGCACCAAGTACAATTTGTGGCTTCAACTCATACTTATTTCTTTAGCTCTGTACACACCTGAGCATGAGTTGATCTTTATAATGGAGCAAAAAAGAACAGTTCAGTTCAGATCAGGTATATTCTATACAACCAATAATCTGAAGAACATAATACTCATGGACATTTTATTGTCATGGACCTCAATGTATCTGATTTTTAAAATAGCATTTATGTTCATCTGACACCAGAGTGGTGTACTGACCTGGGTTGTTGGCTTCGACTTCGAGAGCGTGTAGCTCTGTGCACTCAGATAACGAATGCTCCAGACAGAGCTGCAGGAACCGAGCCTGGGTTCGACTCACCCGCTTCAACAGTGACAGCAGAGCTACAGTCTGCTCACACTCGTTCCAGCCCTTAAACCAGCTGGCCAAGACGCCCACCTGGTCACGAAACATCATGGTCTGGTGGGCCGCACTTGAAGTCCGCGACGTGGGTTTATTGATAGAGATGGATGTACTGTATATGATCTGGTGGAAATCACTTCACAGAAAGATCCTGAAAAGGCTCTGATTTGTCTACTTTGAAGTCTTGGGGTCGAGGGTGGTTACTGAGGACTCAAGTGTTGTCTTGTCATTCTTGGTTATGTTATGATATAGGATGGTGTTCTCCTCCAAGGTTTAGGCAACCAGTGATAACCCAACAATGATTAGCTGGGCATTTTCCACCGGAAACACCTTTGATCTGCAAAAAGGAAATTACAGATAGTTAGAGTCCGATATTTGGAAAGATGGATGGATGAATGGATGGAAACTTTAATTCAAGACTCAGTGTTGTTTCTATAGTAACAGCTTCATGGCTATTCATCCACATCAACAGATTTTTCAAGTGTGCCACCTTGTAATATAATTACATTTTCTTAATTAACTTTAAAAAAAAAACTTTAAACTTTTGCCAAGACTAGAAACTCAGTATTCAGAACTGAGAAGTTTGTTATTTGCACTTTCTCCAGAACATGACAGACTGCATTTTTATCTTATTAACACTAAGAGGGTGGGAAAATATCGATGAGGCGGAATCTGTGACGGTACGACTGTTATCACAGGAGCTAACTTGTTTTGTGGGTGTTTCACAGCATAACTAGAACAAATGGTGATATTCATTCATTTATTTGCGAAACCACTTACTCCTACTGGGGTTGCGGGTAAGCTGGAGACTATCTCAGCCGTCACTGGGCGAATGCAGGGTACACCCTGAACAACTTAATACCATCGCAGGGCAACACACACACATACAACCATTCACACTCACACTTAAGGGCAATATGAAACTGCCAGTTAGCCTAATGTGCACTGGAAGGAAACCGGAGTACCTGGAGGAAACCAAAGTATGACTTTACTTAAATTTTTAAAAAAATATAAAGTATTTTAAATGAAAAATGTTAGAATGTTAATAGCTGAAAAAAAAGCATCATGCTATTCCACTATTGATATAATTGCACACTTTTTAATATTGCCCAACATGAATGAATGAATGAATGAATGAATGAATGAATGAATGAATGAATGAATGAATGAATGAATGAATTTTAGAAGACAAATGGGACAATTGCTGTATGTGGGAATTTTGAGTCCAAGCACCACAAAGTTACCACTGTTGGGCCTGTCAGAGCTTTGAGAGAAGGGCTGATGTAGGTTTGGGTTAGGTGGGTTAAAAGCTGCATAGTTCCCTTCACATATAAAATATATGTAGATCTACTGTGGGGGAAAATAGATCAGGACTGTAAGTTAAATCACATGTTGTTCCTACAAAAGTGATACAAAATTGAAGACGAAAAAAAAAATCCTCGTATGATATTCCTGTGGTACCTGATTGACGTATGACCGCCATATGTATGGTACATAATGTTCATACACACCATCGTAAAATTTTGCATAGTAGACATGGGAGGGTGGCACAGTAACATAGTGGTTAGTATGACTGCCTCACAGCAAGAAGGTCCTGGGTTCAAGCCCCGTAGTCAGTGAGGACCTTTCTGTGTGGAGTTTGCATGCTCTACCTGTGCTTCCATGGATTTCCTCCGGGAACTCTGGTTTCCTCCAACAGTCCAAAGACATGCACATTAGGCACAACAGACAAACGAGCTGTCCCTGCGTTCTCCCAGAATTGATTGAGATTTAAGGCTCCAGCCCTTTTCACAACTGTAGTAAAGCGGTTCATCAACTAAATGAATGAATGAATAAATATGGGGAAATCATACGACTATTATAAGAAGATTGTACATATTCTGAGTGCTTCAGATGACCAAAAAAAGTGTATGAAGTACATATGTCTATGATAACACAGTCATGTGACTCCATGGAACATCGCACAACAGACCTAGAAATTGGACCGGACATCGAGACCTACCTCACTCTCTCACTTACTGATTCATTTGACAAACTGCTTAAATCTACTATGGTCACAGGAAGGCTGGAGCCTATCTCAGCCGACAGTATGTAAATTCACCCTGAACCACCAGACCATCGCAGGCTAATTCACATACAATCGTTTACACTCATACCTAGTGGCAATCTGGAGCAGTCCGGTACCCTAATGTGCATGTCTTTGGACTGTTGAGGAAACCGCAGTACCTTGAAGAAACCCACACAAGCACTGGAAGTACATGCAAACTCCAGACAGAAACACCTGAGACAAGACTTGAACCCAGGACCTTCATTTTTTAATTTTTTTTTTTTTTATTTTTTTTACTTTGCTTCTCTGTATTAATCCCGCAGGGGAAATTATTGCCTCTGCTTTTAACCCATCCAAGCACACACAGACTCGGAGCAGTAAGCTGCCACACACACACTGGGGGCACCCCGAGAGCAGTTGGGGGTTACGTGCCTTGCTCACGGGAACTTCAGCCATGAAGTAGGAGGAAGGGAAGGTGCAGCTCACTCCCTAACTGCCATACGTCTTTCCTGCTGGTTCGGGAATCGAACCAGCGATCTTTTAGTCCCAAAGCCGCTTCTCTAACCATTAGGTTATGGCTGTAAGGCAGACGTCCACATCTCTATGCCATGTTTAAAACTCCAGTAGAAAGGGTCTATGATGGCATTTTCCTTTACACAACAGACGAGTTATGTACGAGATACACAACCGCCCCAAGAATCTGGACAATTTTCTATGGTTACAGCCCAATATTCCGACTGACTGCGGTGCCCAACTGATTTAAGCTAATGTGAGTTGGGTTGTCGGACCAGTGGGGACACAAAGCCGTCCCCAATTTACTGTCATGGACTTGTAGTATAAAGTACGTGAGAGGAGCTTTCAGCAGCTTCATCCCCCCTCAAGTGTCACACGATATTCCAGCAATTTAAAGGTCGATGTTGAACATTGTGATTGTTTGTAACTGATAATCGTGGCATCCCTAATAATTAATAAACACACCACCGTACACAACCCAAACACAATACAAAAACAACCCAAACACAATACAAAAACAATACAAACAAAACCCAAACACAGCCCAAAAACAATACAAACAAAACCCAAACACAATACAAAAACAACCCAAACACAACCCAAAAACAATATAAACAAAACCCAAATACAACCCAAAAACAATATACACAACCCAAACACAACCCAAACACAACCCATACACAGAGTCACCGGCGTGTCAGGGGCTGTCATTCTGCTTAACCCGGACATGAAAGCGAACCGGGTTCAACATTTCAGACCAGATATCCACATCTAATCCTGTCATAACAGAGGCGTTATCGTGTCCTCTCCTTCCAGGCTACATTATTAGCGCTGATAAAAATAACCGGTGCTTCAGTCAGGCGTTTGGGAAGCGCGAGCATTACAGCAGGCGACACTAACTGACCAAACAAACAAACAAACAAACAAAACTGTCCAAAATCCGGGAATAAAAACATAACACCGCAAAAAATGATATCCGAAGACTTTCTCGTGCGCGTGTGTTGAGTGGGTGTGTTTGTGGCTCTGTATTAACATTCTTTCGAGAATATTCGCGGTGTGTGAATCTCTTCCACACAACCGACACGAAAACGATCCTACACTGGGTTACGTTAGGTTAACACACACGCACACACACGCGCGCGCGCGAGTCCAGATCCTTCTTCACCGCTTCCGAGAAAATAAAACTGCGCCCCAGCATGATAAAGCAGATAAAGCGCTGTTACCCGCCTGTGAGAGAAAACCACCGCGTGTTTTCATTTCCTCTGATGGTGTATTTCAGCTGATGGGGAGAAACACCGCTTACCCGGGATTTTTTCCTGGATAGAACACGTCGTGGTAAAGCTGCAGACTGTCCTGACTGTCTATAATTTCCTATATAGAGGCTATTTTCACTCAGCCTTAAAATAGACAAGCTACGGACGCCGGACAGACAGATATTCGAATAATACTGTATGTTGTTTAAGAGGGGGAGAGAGAGATATATATAACAGATCAAATCCCATACATAGCACAATAAGGACAACAACAACAACAACAACAATAATAATAATAATAATAGTAATATTAACAATAATGGAGGTGATAATAAAAAAAATGATATTAATAATAATAATAATGATGATGATGATGATGACGAAAATAATAATAATGTTACCCACATTGAGGTCCAGCATGCATGTGTCCACAGTGCTGTGTTCAAAAGTTGGAGTGGAGCAGAAAGCCCCAGCTCACTCAGGCTCACTCCAGGGTTTGGCCATGTTGACCAAGTTTTCTCAGCCCAGACAACAGACTCAGCATTGCTATATTTTCCTCCTTACACTCCTTCCCAGAACACCAGCATTGCTTTCCTTGCTTTTTTCCTCCCTAAAGTCCAGAAAGGAGTCCTAACATTGCTCTCTTTGCCCCCCTCCTCTCTTCAACAGTCCCACTGGAGAGGATCGTGCTTTTCTGCTGCCCCCAGTCCACAGCATAGACTCAGCATTGCTTGGGCTTTTCTTTCTTTCTTTCTTCCTTCTTCTTTTTCCCTCCCTCCAGTCCAGAGCAGAGACTCAGCATTGCTTTTGCTTCCCACATGCGAATCATTAACACCGAGCATTACGTCAGGGGCTTGGCAGCACACGCAAGCACAAAAATAGAGAATGGAGTTACAGGAACAGATCACCCTGAGACCACTGACCTGGGATTATAGTGCTGAAAAAATTATTATCATGAATTAAAGGGATCCCCATAGAAAGGTGCTTGAATACATCAGAGTATAACAGATTGTGTGAAATGAAAGTTTGTGGTGTGTGTGTGTGTGTGTGTGTGTGTGTGTAGATATTTTGGAGTGAGAGCTACATCATATGCCTTTGTTTGTTTATTTGTTTCTAGATACAACACTGTGTCCACCTTTAATATTTATAAGAATTTTGGCATCGGAAAGGCACACAAAAGGACAATATTATATTTAGGATTCATCTGATACCCCACAACCACCCCCTTGAGTTCTGAGTATAGCGTAATGACAGATTCCTTCCGGTAGGGGGCAGCCATGTCCACTTAGATTTGACCCCTGGTTTTAATTTGAAGTTCATTACTGCGCTCTTCTCTATTAAGTTATAAAGTTATTTCTAGAAGGTAGTGATGTAATTCTGTCCTTTTATACGTAAGTGATTAAAAGTTCGCTAACTTACCCAGCTTCTCATGCTTCCCACCATCTATTTAGACTGTCCATTATCTAGATTAGTGAGTAAAATGAGTTGTATTTATAATACATTTTTAAAACCTGTATGATTTAGTGTTTTTCTTCTGTATCACTTCATTAATGCAGTGAACCTTTATCATGTAAATTACTGACTCACACATTTGCCGAACTTTACCCTACTAGTGTAGCGGGGATGCTGGAGCCTATCTTAGTCAACACTGGGCGAAGACGGAGTACACCCTGAACAGCTCATCACAAAGCCACTCACACTTAGAGGCAATCAATTTAGCCTAATGACAGTCAATTTAGTCTAATGAGTATGTTTTTGGACTGTGTGAGGATACCAGAGTACTCTGAGGAAACCCAGAACCTTCTTGCTGTGAGGCAGACTTGCTAACCACTACTAATCCAACTATGGTGGTGGATCTGCAAGAGCCTATCTCAGCCAACTCTTGATAAAAGCAGGGCACACCTTCAACAGCTCTCCAGTCCAACACATTCAACCTCACATTCACACCTAGGGGCAATTCGGAGCAGCCAATTAGCTTAAAGTCCATGTCTTTGGACTGTGGGAGGAAACCAGAATACCCAGTGGAAATCCACACAAGTACACAGAAAACATGCCACAGAAAACTCAAACCCAGACGTACTAATCTGTAATCATCATTGTTCGTTTTCTGAACCACTTAATCCTAATTAGGTCACAGGGAGACTCCCTGTGTCAGCCAACTCTGGGCGAGGGTAGGGTACACCCTGTACAGCTCACCAGGCTATTGCAGCCCCACTGTAATTAAGTAATCAATCAATTAATTAATGAATGCTATTTTTTGTGTAATGTTGATATGATTATACTTGATCCTTGATCCAAGACTAAAATGCTCACAGTTATAGAGCAGACTTTTGGTAAGCTGTTTCCCCCAAGACATTTTCAGAAAAGCGTCTGATTATAACATGTGCCTATTGTCTGTAAGCATCACATACCTGTACCTAATAAAAACCCTGTATTGGTACTGGATCAGAAAATGGGTCAAATCTAATTAAATACTGACCCAGTCCCAATCAGTATACTTAACTGGGTTCTCTAAATGCTACTTGACCTAGTGTCCCACACGTATTTCTCGGGTTCTATTGACAGTTTGTGAGATGAAATACTGGTGGAATATATAAAACATACAATATTTGCATGTCATAAATTAGAACCATCAAAAAATTCTTTAAAAGGCTTGAGCATCTGTATCTTTAATAATCCAAGGCAAACCGAATTCATTTTTGGTGACATTTGGAGCTGTTACATATTTACTTGGACAAGTGTCAGTAAGGACACACCTGTTAAGCAACACAGAAGTGGTGTCATGTAGACCCGGTTTATATTTGTTGTCCAGTATGATCCCAAGTTTTCTTTGTCAGTAAAGATACTGAGAAGTATAGGAGAGAGCAACTGCTGATGCAAGTCTCCAGTGCTACCCATAATCCACTTTCCTCTGCTCTATATAACCACAATAGAAAAATGAATATAGTTCAGCCAAAATCTAATTACAGTATCTTTTCTTCATAGC
The DNA here is from genome assembly GCA_039654305.1 of Porochilus rendahli. Classification (NCBI taxonomy): domain Eukaryota; kingdom Metazoa; phylum Chordata; class Actinopteri; order Siluriformes; family Plotosidae; genus Porochilus; species Porochilus rendahli. Next base: position 19,651,034 of record JBCNYG010000020.1, read on the forward strand.
AATCACTCATCAAATCCTATTACTCATTTTACTGTCAAGTGTGTATGAAATATATTTTGATACATGCTCCAGACATACATGACTGCAAAGTGAGAATTAAGTAAACTTCAAATTAGGACAAACTAGTTGGTATGAACTGAAGAGACACTTAGATTACATGAGCTTTGATTACAACATACATTTTAGTATTTGGCGCCATCTTGTGGATAAATTATTAAATTACAGGTAATTACGTGTTAGGGTTAAACCTGAACTAACTGTAGGTTGGAATGGTGGTGTAAAGTTTAGAATGCCTGCTGCACAGCCAGAAGGTCCTGGGTTCGGAGAGGGCATTTCTGGGTGGCGTTTGCATGCTCGTTCCAAGTTGGTTGGCTTTCCTCCAGGTACTCTGATGCACTTTAGGTTAATTTGCTCCAAATTGCCCCTAGGTGTGTGTGTGTGTGTGTGTGTGTTGGCCCTGCAATGAATTGGTAAGCTGTCCAGGGTGCACCCTGTCTTCGCCCAGAGTCGGCTGAGATAGGCTCTAGCCTTCTGGCGTCCCTAATAAGCCACTTCAAATGAGTGAGTGAGTAAAATGCCTGTTTTTAAACTCTCGAGAGTTTTTCCTTGTCACTGTCATCTCTAGGCTTGATGGATGAATTTTACATTTATATATGGAAAAATATATTTGGAATTGAATCTCTGTAAAGCTGATTTGTGCTCTGGTGGCGTAGTAGTTAGCACATCTGCCTCACAGCAAGAAGGTCCTGGGTTCGATTCCCAGCTCGGGCGTTTCTGTGTGGAGTTTGCATGT
>JBCNYG010000020.1:19662100-19676058 GCA_039654305.1 Porochilus rendahli
CCAACTTTCATTGAAATGTTTTTTTTATCATAGACAGTGAGAGGCATGGCTGGCCTTTAATAACCCAGTTAGCTGCACTGGGGGGACAGGAGTGATGGTGGGGCTTGAACCCCCGACCTTGCATCCTACCACTGGGCCACCACGGCCCTACTTTCCCTGCGAGTGACAAATGATTTGTCAGAAAAAGCCTTTCAATGAAAGTTGGCTGGAGACTTTTAGTTGCAACAGATTATTGTACACTTACAGTATTGTTTATTTATGTATATTTTTTTAATGTTTTCAAGCAGATCTGGAGTTCTTTTTGTGTTACTCTTTCAGACCATACGCAGTTAAACGACCACTGAACCCTCTGGTGTCGAGCAGCGGTAAGACTTTGGGTTTCTGTGTATGTTGTGTGGCTTTATGTTATAGAATAATTCCCACCAAAATGTTTATACAAAGAGTCTTTTAAATATTAGGTCTGTGCAGTGATTACGGGCACAAATGTGAATTTTATTTTATTAATGCAGCTTTTTTTTTTTGTGCCTCAGGAGACAACGAAGGTAAGAAACACATTTCTGAAATTAAAAATGGCATTAGTTAGAATGTTTATTTAATTGTCCAGTGTATGTAAAGTTGACCCACTCATCATACACCTTCAGATATTGCCTTAAAACTTTGCATAAATGATGTACACATTTTTGTAGGTTAGGTTGTTTGCTTTAATGTTTGAACATGATCTAAAACATAATAACGCTTTGCTGTAATCAATGGAAGTTGAACTTTAAAGTTTGATGTTGTTCAGAATATGGTTGTTAATCTCTTTTTGTTTTTTCAGAAAGGGGATTCTACAAGTGGCTGGAAGGTAGTGTGTGTGTGTGTGTGAGTGTGTGAGTGTGTGTGAGTGTGAGTGTGTGTGTGAGTGTGAGTGTGTGTTCTTTAACATTCTTGTACTCTGTATGTAGGTCTGTGTGTGGAGAAAAGAGCTTTCTTCAGGCTCGTCTCTGGACTGCATGCAAGCATAAACGTGCACCTGAGTGCCAGGTACCTGCTGGATGGTGAGTCACATTAAAGTTCAGCTCAGAAGTTTACATTTATATATATATATATATATATCTCTCAAGTGTCAAGCTGAGAATTTTTTCCCTTTGAGTAGAAAGTAAGCAAGTGCTTCTAAGTCTGAACCAGCACAATGATGTCGATCTCTGCTTGTTTGTGACGTCACTTCCTGATTGTTATTGACCAGATAATTGGTTTGAGAGGAAGTGGGGTCCCAACACCACAGAGTTCCAGCTGAGATTTGATGAAGAGCTGACAAAAGGAGAAGGACCCAAGCGTCTACGGAATCTCTACTTCCTCTATCTGATCGAGCTCCGTGCCCTGGCTAAAGTCCTGCCGTTTTTTCAGCGTCCATCCCTTCAGTTGTACACAGGAGACGCAGGAGAAGACAAGCAGATTAAAGAGCTGCTTTTAGAGCTCCTCCATATGGCCAAGTAAGAGGATGACAAACAGGAACACAGATTTTTTAAAATGTATTTATTTATTTGTTTTTACAAAAATAAATTCCTGGTATCGTTTCGTCCAATAACCACATTTTTTAATAATAGGGTGATCTTCATTACCACATTAGTGATACAATTATAATATTGAATGTATTTTTTTACCAGAAATATTCTTATGGATTCAGGTCACCATGACGCTGCCACCCCCAAGCTTCCTAACAGGAAGTCATTTTTTATTTATTTTTTTTTGGTATTGGAAACATCACCGTTTTTTGCTGATTATAATGAAAATGGTTGTTTTTTTTTCTGAGCAGAGTACACTCTTCCTTTAGTCCTTTAGTCTTTTACAGCAGCCTGGAGAGGAGTGGCGTCTTTCTTGCACGGCAGCCTTTCAGTCCATTTTGATGGAGGCCCCTGTAAATGGTGGACGCTGCTCCAACTCATTAAAGGGAAAGGGAATCCCAAACTTATTAAAGCTTGCATACATTGTATAGCTCTTTGCACATCGATTTTGTTTTTACAAGTTTTTTTGTAAAGAAAAAAAAAATTGCACACAGGCTAGCAACAATATAGTGAAAAAGTTGCACATGATTCACGTGTATGCAACGGTAAGTACGGCAAATAAAGCAATTTGTGTACAAATGAATATTGGGACACCATTCGTTCCTATGAGAGAACGCTTATCTGTAACAGGAGAAATCAGAAGGCTTGACATTCATTTCACTTTAAGGTTTCCTTTGCTAGTTGTTTAGAGAAAATTTATCAAAATAGGAAGGACCATTGTCGTGGTTAACACATGCATGGATAACTCGTACAGATGTCATTTTAATCATGCTGTAACGTTTCCCATGTTCCCATGCTTGTTTTGATAATCACAAATCTGTCACTTTCAGGTCTTTTCCATTGCATTTTGATGAAACCACTCTGTTTGCAGGCGATAAGACAGAAGCAGCAAAACTAAAAGTCAGTATATGGCTCCTGCAATTAATTTAAGTGAAACATGAGTATTTACGTATTGCACCTCATCATTTATTCATCTGTTCATCAGGATGATTTCAGGATGACTTTTAAGAACATCTCTAGGATCATGGATTGTGTAGGATGCTTCAAGTGTAGACTTTGGGGCAAATTGCAGGTAAACAAGTACCAAAAATGTCCCTAATGTTCCATGTTTGCTAGACAGATTTTTTTTGAACATCACATGCTCGGTGTTTGTTGTCCAAGTATGCATTTCTTGATTTGTTTAGACGCAGGGTTTAGGTACGGCTTTAAAGATCCTGTTCTCAGAGAAGCAAATTGAAACACTTCCTCAGTCCAGCAGCACCCAACCGTCCTTCCAGCTGAGTCGGCAGGAGATTGTTTCCCTGTTCAATGCTTTCGGGAGGTACAGCCACTTAAATAATGTTTTTGTTAACCTTCTTTTTTAAAGCAGATAAATAACAGAATAATTTGGAAACACTTTACAAAGAGGCTCTGTTAACTGAAGTTTTTTTATTTATTACATTATTGTACATTAAATAAGAAACGTTCTGTTCAATACTCACAAATGAATAATCTTTTTTATGTATTTATAGTTACGTGTAATGTGTAGCTTCACTCCAAGTTTTGTGTCTAAAATGATTTGACAGGCTCCTCTCAAGGGTGTGGACTAAGGACAGATGTAGAAACGATGTAGTGAAATACAAAGCTTTGCAAAGTTCAGGATGAATTTTAAATTGTAATTGCCATTTTTGGTCATTTTCAGCACAAGAAATGTTAATATATATGCATATTACCGCCAGCATTGATGTGTTTCCTCACATTAATTTTATAGCTAAATAAACGCATTTAATTTTGCAGCACATTTTTAGTTTTGTGACACTAAGCCATGTTCCTACTGCATCCTCAAAAAATTTAGGTGGATGCAGCAAGTACCATGTAGTAGAAATGCAATAGAATCTGATGAGGTTGCGGTATGATTTCCAGGGACGTAGAGGACTTTTGACATGGTGAAAAAGCATAGTATGGACGTGGTTAAATCAGGATGCAGTAAGAACTTTATAAGGACGTAGTAATGATGGCTTTGATGTAGTAACTATGTAACTAAAACCCAGCAGGGACTTTAATGACATTGTACTAGTGTAGCGGCTGCTTGTTGAACGTAGATGTAGACGCAAGAAAACTTGCAGAAATAAAAAAGTTAAAAAAAATTACAATTTAAAAAGTGCAGTGCAGTGCAGTGCACTGGAGCCGGCTGGACCTGATAAGGACCAGACATATGCATTGAGATGATGGTAAGCGTGTGCAAAGTGCATGGTGTGAACTGATTGGTTGTAGTAAGAATGTAAGAATGTTCATTTACACCATGCTCCCGCCACATTTATTGAAATATTTATGATGCAGTGTGCTTTTCAAGGTTTTTGTCTTGAGTGTGTTCTGTGGGTAACAACGAAGGAAAGCTGAATGTTATGCTGGTATTAATAATTTACTTATTATTATTATTATTATTTTATAAATTAATATTTTAATTATTATTATTAATATTTTTTTAATTAATAATATTTTTATACAAATTTTTATTATTTTAAATCATCCAGCAGTTACTTTGTTAATGTTCCTTATGGTTTTGCTGATGTTAACTAACATGTAATATCAGTAAAGTGAACCTTTAAGTAGTTATTATGATACGTAACACGCTCATTTTTATTTCCTCCTAGAATCTCAACAAGTATTCGAGAACTGGAAAACTTCCGGAAACTGTTATCAGAGCTCAAGCTGTGAGGCGATCTCAGCATGTTATTCCTTCATGTGGAGGAACAGCAAGACATGATCGGCATTCCAAGTTTACTTCTTTAGATTTCCACAGGAGTTAGAAGGAGATTGTAGCTACCGGTTTAGCATACCAGAGACCTTAACCAGAGACCACATCACTCATTATTATTTGTGGAAAAAAAAGACAAACGTTGTCTAGAACTAAAAGCATTATAAAGATGGAACATGCTTTCCCAGCACATAGCTTGTTTTCACTTGTTGCTTATCATGTCATGTCATTTCAGATGCATGTGTGTGTTTATTTATTTTTTTAAGGCAGGCAAACTGGTAGATATAAGCTCACACGTGTAGCTGTGTTTGCTACAGAAGAAAACTTTAGCCGCCAATCGTGTCTTAGTTGATTTGGTTACAATTGGTGTAATGAAAACATCATGAGAAACTTGAGCGTGCGAATGAGATGTCCTTTAAAACATGCACACCCATATTTTAAAAATTTTGTCCGTACAGATTCCCTTAAACAAACTGAGCACTTTAATTACTGAGGAATGAATTTAGCGCAGTTTGCACTATGGCTTATCAGTGGAATATATTTCACAGAGGTTAATCGAAAAATAGGAATTTGATTACATCCTGATAGTGTTTTTCTCAGGGATTTAAGCCAAAATATTTAAAAAGCAGTCCAAGACACTTATGTGGAATTTACACTTGTCGCTATTAAGTCTTGAATACTACTGATGTTATTGTATACAATACTTAAAACTATTCTGTCTATTGTGTATTTTTTTGTATATTGTATGAAAAATAGAAAAAAAGCCATGTCCATAATTCACATTATATCAAACATAGGGGCGCTCGAATAGCACAAACCTTCACCTTGGTTGGCCAGCTGTAATGCAACAATTCCAAAAATAACAAAGTCTAGAAGTTGATGCATCATTTAAAAAACTTTTGGGGGAAAAAAACAACTCATTCTAGATCACCTTCAAGATCAAACGGCGTCTTTGTCCAAAACCCTGCCATAATGTTTTGTGTAATTCTAACAAACACCCAAACTGGAAGTAAAACATGATCTACTTGGCGGAAATTAAAACACACAACAGAAATAAAAACCGTAAATAGTTAATACATTTCCATGTACATGTATACAAATGATGTGAGAAAACTGTCTTTTTGTGTGTGTGTGTGTGTGTGTGTGTGTGTGTGTGTGTGTGTGATAGTAATATTTTGTCATATCATTTGCAGTTTAGTAAATTTACAAATTCTTGATTTTTTTTTTCTACCACAATTTGACAATAACCCTGTAAAGTGTTTATTCCCCAATAAAATAATTTGCAAGCATTCATTTGGCTGATCATTTTAATCCTAATGAATTAAAACTCCAGTGTCTTTATGAATCACACCACCTTCTAGGACACCCAGGAATATCCCTGCTATGTAAAACAAATAAAACTGTCCCAGTGCATCTGGCGTGATTGGTGTTAGTAGAGATGGATGAGGTATAATGGTCTGTATGTCATAAACTAACCTAAACATATTCATTAATCTACAAAGCAGAATTTCGTTGTCTGGAAGGCAGGCATGTGATCTAGACGTCTAGACTGTAATGTACATTTGGCTGCTTTAAACTGTTTATTTATTACAGGGGAAAGGATTTGAAATTTAGCCCACATTAATACTATGAGGTAAAGGTAGCCACAGCTTATTAGCTTCCTTGTCAGGACTTAAACAAAAAAAGAAACTGTATTTAATAAAGTAATCCAATCACTGGTTTAAATTTGAACACTTCCTATTAAGTGTAATACTTTTTTTCAGTTTTCGGACTTCCGAAATCTGATGTTTTAAATCGTATTCACAAACATTCAAGCGTGTGTGTAATATATCAAGAGCTCTTTTCCAAAACGTGATAAGCACCTTTTTGTCGAAAAACAAGTTATTCATACCTTCACACCCCATTCAGAGGCTGAACCAAACTGCTGCATTCAGTTGTCATCAAAATGTGATTATCCACTATTATCAAGCACACCAGTCGGACCTTTCCATCTCGTGATAAATGCCATGGCAATTTTTTTGCAAACCGTGATCTCCTCTCAGCCAATCAGTAATTTGAAAATGGCTTACCTGGAGGAAATTGGAGGAATTTCTTATTTGAGAGTGTTAAAAGCAATTTAAATAAAGTGTTAATGCAAAAAAACAAAGGTGTTGTCAATATACTGGGCAGTGAGTTAAAAACTTATTTTTCTGGAAACAGAAGAAATATATTTATGGCGTGTGGAAAAGAGCTTTTTATGTATTAACATACGGTTTGCTGTGGTATCAGGTATCAAGCAGTACACAGTGCATCCTTTAATTCCTGTAAGTTGCAAAGTGTGGCCTCCACAGTTTGGACTTGTTTATCCACCACATCCCGAAAATGGGTTTTTGATGAATAATGGGGTGCATTATCCTGCTGAAAGAGACCACTTCCATTAAAGAACCACATTGCTAGGAGTACTTGGTCTGCAACAGCATCTGTTTAGGTAGATAATACACTGCCTGGCAACACAAAAGTCCCACACTCTGATAGTTTGTTGGAACACTTTTAGCCTTGATTACAGCATGGAGTCATCAAGGCATTGCTTCATCAAACTTGTGCAACATTTCCATCTAGAGTTGGCTTCATCTTGAATTGATAATGGGAAAATCGATCCACTCCTTAAAGTCTTCTCCAGCACGTCTCAAAGATTTTTCAATAGTTTAAAGGTCAGGGCTCCGTGGTGCCAGTTCATGTGTGAAAATGATACCGCAGGCTCCCTGAACCACTCTTTCACTATTTGAGCTTCGACTTTATATCTGTATGTGGTCCAAAAAAATATTAGAGTGCAAGATTTTTTTGACTGTGCAGTGTAGGTATCATAGTAACATCCACATGAATTCTAGGACCCAAAGTTTCCCACCAGAACATTGCCCGGAACATCACCCTGTATCTGGTGGCTTCTCTTCTTCATATAGTCCACCCTGTTGCCATCTCATGCATGCAGCGATCCATATGATGCAAAGGAAAATGTGATTAATCAGATCAGTTCACCTCCTTTCATTGCTCTGTGGTCCAGTTCTAATATCCACATGCCCATTGCAGGCACTTTCAGTGGTGAACAGGGGTTAGGTGTGTGCACTTTGACTGGTGTGCTATACAGCCTCATATGCTGCAATTTGTGCTCTTAGACCATGTGGATGAGACCACATGGGCTAGTTTTCACTCCCCATGCATGTCAGTGAGCCCTGTGTGACCCTGAATCTGTTCCTGGTTCACCTTTTGTCCTTGTTTATGCCACTTAGTAGGCACCACTGCATACTATCTCCCTAAACTTTACAAGGGGTGGCAGTAATTGTGGAGGGCATTTCACTGATTGGATGGAGCAAAATACAGGATTTGTGTGTGTGTGTGTGTGTGTATTGGAGTAATAATTATAGCAGTGAAACATTTTCAAAACAGTGCAGTAAGGTTTTATTAGATTTTTTTTCCTGGTAGTGCTCACAACTATGAAAATGAATAAAGGTATTACATTCATTGAACATGAAAAAAATTTAAAAGAAATGATAAAGGCTTTCTTGGTATTGCTAACATACTAAAAGAACAGAGATGGTCCATCTTATTTAGGCATAAATGGATCAACCAAGCTAACATGTAAACAATACAAAACAATAACTGAGTTTCTGTGCAACAGTTCTTTTTAAATTTCTGTTTGTAACTGCATCCTTCTGCCTTATTTATCTGCCTATCACACAGAGGCTACACAACTCTGAAGACTTACAGCTAACCCAAATAGGCACAACTTCTTTTAAAACGCATACAGCACTCACAAACCCTGCAGAAGCTGACATAAAAAAAAAAACAAAAAATGAAAAAAACCCAAAATCCATAACAGCCAACATTGAGATATAGAGTACGCATGCAATGCACAGGGACAGGGTGAGGTTTGGAGATAAAAAACACAGTCATGATTTTTTATATTTTGTGCCTGAATAAAACAATTCAAGTAAAACAAAATATAAGGGATAGGAATGAATCAAGTTGATCAAGTATTCCCTATTTCCCCCCAATCATTTAAATTCTAGTCAGTCATAAAAACATGGTGTGCAACATCTGCTATTTTAGTTTGGTACTGATGCTATATGGCTAATAGAACTAACAAAATCATGCATCAAAAATAATAGTTAAATTATTGTGTAGCTAAATGTATATTGTTTTATACCACAACATTGTCGAATCCGTGAATATAATTGGTGGGAACAATCTCACTGATTAGTTTTTGCCTACTCAGTAAACTTCTATTACATAATTAATAATTATTAGTATATACCACACAGAAATTGTGCACGCTGATAATTAATTTAAAAACATGCTGTTCACTTGTAGAGCTCACCTGCTCCTGTCATGGTTAAAAAAAAGGTAAAAATAACTTTAAAAAATCTAATTTTAGTTTTCTTTTATTTGTGTTTCCATCTAGTATATACAAAAATTCTGTGTGGTATATACTAATATAAAGTTTTATATAAAGGTAACCAAGCCTGGGTTTGCTTTTCACTGTATCGATTTAACGAGTTAATATTCTGTCAAGCTTTTTTTTTTTTTTTGCATTTATTTAAATTATTTATTTATTTACCCGCAAGTAACCAGTCTGCCTAACTGGGTTTTTATCCTGCGTAAGTCTGTGCAGTGGTGTACAATTCTATTTAGCTCCACTAAAATTTTAAAAACACACCATTTCCTAACACAATTTGGCCGAGCCCCCGAGCACCCAAAGCTTACCCGACCTGCTTCTGTCATATTTCAAATAAGCAAAGATAAACAATAAAAATATTGACTTAGTTTGTTTTTTATTTTCCCATGTAGCATATGCTTTAACAATGGTTTGCCTCAGTCCCAGTGGATGTTACTGATTTGAATAGTTCAGCAACATCCACCTCACTTTGAGTAATAATTATTAATTATCTGGCTCTTAAACTCAGGATAATTCTTCACTGAAAATGTCAGACAAAAACTCAGTTTGCCACGGTCACTGACTGTGAAATCCAAGAATTTTAACAAAATGTCATCCCGAAAATATGAAGCAAGCTGTGCAATATGGCCTCCATGTTTTCCAAGGTTTAAAAAACACTTCTTTCAAACTTTAAATGAGTTTCAAAAAATAAAATAATGATGTGCACTTGAACACTGTCAAGTTTAAAAATGTAAAAATAAATCGTAAAAATCTTGCTTTATTTTGCTTTTCTTAAATTCTTGTTATAATTGTTAATTATGTATAAACTGTAGTACGTTATGGTTTGTATAGGAACAGTTAATTTATACCAACAGGAAAGTAAACCAGACATAATTTAAGCTGGGATGACCTAATTGAAGTAATAATACAAAAGAAGAACAAATACATGTTGTTGTTTAACAAAGAATTACATAATATTCATTGAGGTGTTTGATTAGCATTCAGTAAAAACGTTTTTGTCCACAGGACTGTCTTCAAGACATTGTGCTTTAATATTTTTTCAGAATGTTAACAAGCTACTTTTTTTTTTTTTACATCAGAGACTGATGGTGTATTCACTGTATCTCTATTAGAAATTAAGTGATAATGTTAACGCTAACAGTTTATGAATAATAAAAGTATGTGTTATTATTTGAGAAAGAGAAAGTTATAATAATTGGCAAATTGTTGTGGTTCAAAATGAATAAAAGACTTCAGTACATGCTGTTAGAAGAAAATGATCAACATCATGTCATGTCTTATTTTTTACTTTTTTTTTTTTACATGATGTGTGGCCATTTTGAAAACCCCAAATGTCTATGTACTCAGTCCAGTTCTGCTGCAATTTCACTCAAAGCAGCGAGCAAGCCTAAGCTAATATTGTACTGAGAAATGAGGAGCTATAACAGAAAGCAAATAAAATTATGAAAAACAATTTCCGATCTTTGAAAAATTTGTAGTAATTGTTAGTTACATCAGCTACATAGTTCTATTTAAAAAAAGCAAACTTTGGCAATAATTGGTCATTACAATGAGGCGAAAGCTTTAAGGTCAGTAACATAAGAACTCTGTCAGTATCTACAATAGCTTAGGGGTCGCTGAAAAAAACCTGTGAAAAAAACAGGAATTATGATATGAAATTGCTTATGTACACAATTTTAAGCTTCAAAAGCATTTAGGGATGCACCAATCCCTTTTTGTATACAATAATATACAGGTTTAAGCAATGCCTAATGTCTACGCTACTGATAGATATCTCCACTCATAGGTGTCAGAGGCTGGTTTTATAAAAGTGGCACAGCTCTCCTTTGCTTCAACCCTGAAGAACATTAATCATTTAATTTTATTTATAATTATAATAAATTTTCTCCTGCATTTCCCAAATTCGGTCTGCAGTGAAAGAATAAAAGATTAACAGTGAGTTTTCTTTTCACCATCTTTCACTCGCTGATTTCATTTGTATCACTAGTCTTGTTAGTTTAATTATCTGTCTAACGAGTTCATGTTCCGTGTTGCAGTTCATGTGCCATGTTATTTTGCTTGCCTATCTGAGTTAGATTGTGTGTTTTTTATTATTCTGTGCGCGTCCGAGCGGTTGTGTATGAGCTTCTAATTTTTTGGGTTTCAGATTTGTTATTGCACAAGTTATACATAACAGCCAATCAGCATCAAGTCAGCAATAGTGTACAGACACAGAAAAAAAATTGAGGTAATGCACAATGCATTTGGGGCTCCGTACATCTCTAATTCTCTTGTCTCTAAGAATAATTAAGGCAATTAATCTCCCTACTGCCACCCTCTGACATAGAAGAGTATTACATTACTCTGCAAGTCACTACAGCACAGACACATGACAATGGCCAACAGTAATTGGATGGCACACCTGACCATCTTTCACGCAACACTAGTGTGCTGCGGCACAGCGGTTGAAAAACACTGCATTAGGGGATCTGCTCAGGAGCTCCATTATTAATATTAGAAGCTGTTATATGAAATATCAGTTTACTGTAATGCAATGGACATGAAACTAAAGACTACAAGTCTATTACAAACTGTTAGGAAAAAATACATCCACTCAGTGGCAGTTGTCCATGAAAGAGGCCAGAAGTAAATGGATGGACAGAGACTCAATTACTTGCTCTTTACAACCATAGTGAGCAGAAAAACATCTCGAAAACAAAATATGTAAATCCTTGAAGTGAATGAACTACAACAGCAGACAATCACACCAGGTTACTCTCCTGTTAGTCAAGAACAAGAATCTGAGGCTACCAGTATCACAGCCCGAATGAAAAATGAGCTGCGGCATGATTGGGTAGTATGTATGAATGAGCAGCGTCTGCTCCTGTTAAAGTGGCTATCATTATCAGTATCATACGATTTCAGAATTGAATGCTACTTTAAAAGGTCAAACTTGGCCTTTATGGAGTCTGTCATGAAAGGCTTACGAAGTTCTTACGTAGACCTATGCAAAACGATACAGTAAACTTAAGTAAACTGTCGTCAAAGATGCGCCAATAAAAGCCTAATGTGTTTTTTCATGCCAGCATATGTCCATGAATGATACCTGGTACTGGATTGGTGCATCCCTAAAGAAAATGTGTAAAGGCACCCATCTAGAGTAATAGCACATGGTCACACAGCAGATGTGCTAACCGCTATGCCACCGTGGCACTCACAGAATAGCCAGTTGGGGGGCAAATAAAAGTGGTTGAATTGATCCGTTGCTTGACCCATGGCAATTTTCAACACAACTAAACTTTTGAGGAATGAAAACTACACCCATCCGGTACTCAATGTATCTCCCTGGCACATATATTCCAATGAAAGTTTGGGAAACTCATGGAATAAAGCCGGTTGGCCCCAAGACGACAGAAACCATCTACTAATCTTGCAATATGAGTCGGAGGCGCAAGTATTGAGATGTTGTACCATTAATTCTTTATGACATATACACCTGTACAGTACAGTCAATCACACTTCATAAAAAAATATACCTTTCCAAGAACATTCAACCTACCTGCATCTTCATTCAGGCTTTTCAACACATTTGTTTTGGCACCAAGCATCATCTTTAACATCCCACTAACTGGCCACAGTTGACTTCGTCCTTCACACTTAGGTCTCAGAGTGCAAGGAAGTTCTCAGTACCATGACCCGGCTCTAAAATGTTTTAAGCTGTCTAAAGTAAACAATAAAAAGGAAATTTAGGAAATCACATGCTCTACCCATGGAGATTGGGGAACTGTATAGATCAGGGAGTCCCTTGAGAGAGAAAGGTCCTAATTGGTCCATGTTGGTTGGTCCATTTTGTCAAATCCTTGGGAATGTAGCAATACTGAACTTGGAGTACTGGGAGCAGAAGCAGCACCAGCTGACATTCTTACCACCTCAGTGCCAGCGAGTCCCTTTTTGAAGGGCCGAATATCTGAAAATATAGGGAGGTCTACTGTACATACTTCCTGCAACAATACCTTTAAGGTCCAAACAGCGGCCTTGATTGATATTAATAGGGTTTATGGATTGGTCACTCAGTTCTGTGGCGTGCTGTAGTGAGTCTGAGGGGTGGAGTAGTATTCCTGCGGGGTGGAGTAGTAGTTGTGGTGCTGGCTGGTCTGGATGCTCCCATAGGAGAAGAGAAGTGGAGCGGTGGAGGTATGGGGTGCAGTGAATGTGAAGCTCCCTGTCTTCTGGATGGATCCGTACCAACTTGCGCCTAGCTGAGATGTTGAAGATACAGTACTATTGTAGGACAAGACAAAGAAACACAAGTTACCTTTTTAGCAGGATGTCGTCAATCCTGACTGGACTCAGATTTGCGAATGTCTAAGCTTTTTAAAAATAATTCAGACTAGATGTGGTAGTCTGAGCTTGATCAGTATGCCAACGGCGATTGATACAAGACTGGAACACCAAAATGGGCGTTTCTTTATAGTAACGAAACCCCTCCTTGAGTGTGAATGTGAATTTTGGGGTTTAATAAATCCAAGGGCTATTAATTGAAGGCTGAAGTGGGTGTGGCATGCAGTCAGCATGCCATGCAAGTATTTTGGTCCCGCACTTAGTACTATTTGTCATTTTTATCTAAAATATTACTTAATAACTTAACAGATTTTACCCGCTAACAAAAAACAAACAAACAAAAAAATCATGCTATGCATGTAAACTGCATATTACTTTATTTTGCACACAAACCTTCCCCTTTCACCCCTGGAGCTGATGCTTCTGGACAGATCGTCATCACTATCATAGCGCCTTGGATTGTCAAAGAAATACGCCCTGGAGTTGAAGCTGTGACTGTGGATCATGCCACCTGGTGCCTGTGGAAACAAACAGCTGTTCGATGGTGCGATTTTTTTCCTTGAATGACTAAAGATTGATGTGACTCATTAATTCTGTCTAACATTGCTAACGCTCTCCTATGGAGCATAAAGCAGCAGTAAGGGTAGAGGAAACACCGGGTAGGACAATAAAGGTCATTTAGGTTCAGAATGAGAGCAAGTGGACGTCTCACCAGGTTCTGATTGGGCCGCTGAACTCTAAAAAACACCACAAGGAGGGTAGTGGGGACAAACTCCCAGAAAAATAGGACAATCCCAAAGACCATGTAAGCTTTCCCGCTGATCCTCTCTACATCAGCCTGCAAGTGTACACACACACACAAGCACACACACACACACACACACACACACACACACACACACACACACACACACACACACACACA